>MDKI01039988.1:0-27124 GCA_005239505.1 Nicotiana paniculata
TTATTCCGTTGTTGATGATGTTGTTTGCCTTGTTGACTCCCTTGCCGGGATGTTATGATTTCTGTTATTGTTTATGTTGTTAATGATATTGTTTGTATTGTTAACTCCTTGCTGGGATGTTGTGATTTATGGTTCATATTGTTGATGTTCCTTGCCTAATTGTTGTTCTTGATATTTTTTGGGTGAGGAAGAGTGTAAAGCACGAAGGGTGAGGCCATGTATTTAGTATTCATTTATTTTGAGGATAAGGTGTAAAAGCATGAAGGCTGATGTCGTGCCATGTTATGATATTAAAGCACGAAGGATAATGTTGTGTCATGTTATGGTATTAAAGCACGAAGGATAATGATGTGCCGCATCTATTTATTTATTGTGAGGATGAGAGTAAAAGAACGAAGGGTGATTTCGTGCACTTGTTTTAGTGAGGATGAGAGTAAAGCACGAAGGGTGATATCGTGCACTTGTTTTGGTGAGGATGAGAGTAAAAGCACGAAGGGTGATGCCGTGCACTTGTCTTTGAATTTTATTCCGTTGTTTTAATTTTGGATATTTCTACTGATCTCTTACTGTATTTATTGACAAGATTTGATATTTCTCCTGTGCTGCATGGCAATTTCTGAGTTATGGACTGAGTTCCGGTAGATAAATCTTGAGGAGATTTTGATCAAGAGATTTTATTGAGAAGTATCATAGAAAGAGTAATAGTTTCGAAGGGGATTATGTCTGAAGAGTTTTTATTTCGAAAGTTACTTGAAAAGCAATTGTCTTGCAAAAAATGATATTTGGAAGTCATTTATTGGTAAGGTATATTTGAAAATTATATATTTTGAAAGAAACTATATTCTGGGCATTTCTCTTTATTAAAGGTACATATATATACACATTTAGAGAGAGTATGTTTCAAAGGAAATCTTTCTATACTAGAATGATTATATCTTTAAGGTTTTCAATATGAACTGTTGTTTTAAAGGATTCCATCAGTTGATTGATTTAGTGGCTAAGGCCTGATGTGAACAAACTTACACGGAGTCGAGTTACAAGTGTTTTCTATGTGTTGTGGTTTTTCTTCCGCGTTGGTTTGCTTTGTTGTCCATCTTTCTGTGTATTTTTATACTGTTCCATTGGTTAATTTATGTAATTCTCCTTCCGCACTATACTGTCATTGTTGTAAATTACTCCGTGAAGTCTTAGATAGATGAAGTGTTCGGTTATTTCTATATTCATGTCAGTTTATTTCATTAGGCCAGTGGTGTCTTGACTAGTCCTCGTCACTACTCCATCGAGGTTAGTCTTGATACTTACTGGGCACCGCTGTGGTGTGATCATACTACACTTTTGAACATTTTTCTGTGCAGATCCAGGTATTTATCATTAGTAGCTGTGCGGATGATTTCCTACGAGACTCAAGGTAACCTCCTGCTGCGTTCACGGGCTTCGGAGTCACCTTCTTTGTATTTGTTTTTCACACACTGTTGTAATTATTTCTGAACAGTTGTATTTAGAAGTTGTAGAAGATTCGTAGAGCTTATGACTTGTATTCACCGGGTTTTGGGGAAAATGTAGACTCGGTCAAGGTTCCTATTATCGAGATTGTTAAAGTTATTTTAATAATGTTGTTATTGTTAAATGTTAGGCTTACCTAGTCCCTAAGACTAGGTGCCATCACGATACCCAACGGAGGGAAATTGGGTCATGACAAGTTGGTATCAGAGCTCTAGGTTCATAGGTGCTACGAGGAATAAGCGAGTTTAGTAGAGTCTTGCGGATCGGTACGGAGACGTCTGTACTTATCTTCGAGAGGCTACAGAACTATTAGGACAATTTCACTTCCTTAATTCCTATCGTGCGAGTTTATTGATCTTGAAGTTTGATATTATCGTTCCATTCTCTCACCGATGGTGAGGATACGAATGACGGTTCCTGATGATGTCACCCCGAAGAAAATGTCGCAAGGGTCAGAGACAGAGGCTAACGAGGAGCACGTGCCGCAGTTAAGATGCCTACAAAAGCAGCCGTTGAGGAGTCGCCAGTAGTTCTAGTTCGGGGACAGGTACTGGGGGTGCCTGTTGCTACCCCGTACTTCAGGAGACGTGAGCACAGTTTTAAGTATAAGTGGTACATTGACTCAGGCAGGGTTGATTCTAGTGCACTGGTTGCTTCACAGATAAGGGGAGGAGTTCAGACTCCCACCGTCTACACTCCAGAGCAGTGAGATCATGTTAGTCAGTTTCCAGTTGTCATGACAACACGACATCTGGTTTCAGTTCAGCCATGGTTAGGGTAGCAGCATCGGAGGAAGAATACCTTGGAATTGAGAGGTACTGCAAGTACCACCCTTCTATCTTTCAGTGGATTGGCGGCAGATAATGCCCAGGGTTTTCTGGGGGAGTGTCACTATATTTTTCGTACTTCGGGTATTGGGACAACTAGCGAGATTTCTTTTGTCACGTCTCAGGTTCAGAGTAGTGGGTTGATCAGTGGTGGCGGCATATGAGTTGGGGTAGCCTGTCCGAGTCAGCTTTACATGCGTGGATTAAGGTTTCAGAGATACTTTTGAGGGAGTTTGCACTCCAGATCCTCCGAGATCTACGGCGCGCGGAGTTTGAGCAGTTGCATCAGGGCGCTGTGTCACCAATGGAGCATGCCATTAGATTCAGTGAGTTGGCCAGACATGCACTTCGCTTGGTTGCTTCAGTTAGGAGATGAGTCCGTAGAGTCATTTGGGAGATTCAGGTATGATATTCGGTTGAGCGGGACTCGAGATTTAGAGTAGGATGCCTCGTTTCAGCAGGTAGTAGGGATCGCTTGCCAGTTAGAGCGCATGAGGGACCGGGAGCGAGAGGACAGACGAGAAGAGGGAGAGGGTTGAGGGAGGCAATGAGGCCTTGTAGATCGGAGGAATCTACTGGTCCGTATTATGGAGGCAAGATACGACACGGTAGGATTTTTGTGGGTCAACCAGTTCAGTTTGCATTATCAGCTTCGCATGGGATTTCAGGTACTCATGGGTCTCAGAGGATTCGTATTGTGTGTTTTTCCACAGCCATGTCGGTAGAGAGGTTGTTTTGGGCGTGGGGATGTTATCCATAGGGTGAGAGATTGTTCCAGGGATCAGGCATGTGTGTTATAGTAGGGTATTCAGGTGAGTGGAGGGCGCCCAAGAGGGGGAGGCCCGACGCGTTGATGTGTTGCATATAGTAGGTCGGAGGCTGTTATGCCAGATATTATCACACAGGTATGTTCTGATGTATTATAGAGGGGCACCAATTGTATTTCATTATAGTTCTGCTGGTCGGGACGAGTTCCCTTATTTGTTGTTTCATTTATGAGTGAGTTCCATGTTTTGCACTCCATTTTGTCTTTGCTCCTGTTGGGAGATTCTATGAGTAGTAGTCCGTGTCTATCGTTTTTTATTTCATTCTTGACAGTGGTGAAATTGGAAGTGAGTCCTTGTTGTTCTTCGTGGTAAGCCTTATGTGATTTTCCTAAGTATTTTGTTTACGAGTTGTGATCGATACTCCATCGAGGTGTGAGATCAGCTAGCGTTATGATTTTTATCAGCTGAGATGAATTAGTGGAGGAATTTCAATTGGTATGATATATTCTCGGTATGTGATTCAGAGTTGAGGGCGAGGTCCTCGTGATATTTGTGATTCAATATGTTTGGACCAGGCTGAATACCGCGGTGGAAATTTTATCATGATGGAATCATTGTGATTTGTTCATATGCTTTGCTTTTTTCTTGTTATATTGCTTTTGGTAAGTCAGTATCGATAGAGAGTGATGCCTATGGGCTTGTTTGATAGATCCTTCATATCTTTCTATATTCATATTCAGTCATTCTCGTTATGTGCTCCATTAGTTTTAGCTTGCGGGATGTGTGCCTAGTGGTGTTAGTTGTGGCTTGGTGACTCGGGTGTTTAATAATGAAGTCTTCGTGTTCATTTCATCATTATCAGTGTTATGGGGTTGGAAACAGAGTTCTTTCAGATGTGGGGCTAATTGCCAATGTCGAGTTGTTTTCGGGCAGCTATTGTGAACAAAAGTGTTATATGAGCCTATGTGTGATGTACTATGTTGTGCGGTCCTGCCCTGCGGGTGTAATCATGAGTTGATGCAGCTGATTGAGGCTAATGCTGGATATGGATTTAGAATTGCGTCTGTTGTAAATGAGTAGAGGGTGAGAAGTAGAGGTGTGGGGCGTATCGGTGGTGATGGGAAGGCTATATTGCGGTTGTGATTGTTTCATCGCGCTTATGTGAGTGGGGTGACGTAGGATCACCCGCGGTTATGTGTTGGAAGTATACCATCAGTGATTGGATGAGTTCAAGGTGAATCTTGGCACGTTCGAGGACGAACGTTTGTTTAAGAGGGGGAGATTGTGATGACCCAAAAGGTCATCCCGTATATTTCTAGCTAATTCTGTGTTCCGAGGTCGTGAAAAACTCCTTCTATCTTACCTCAATTTGCGTGCGCAGACTGGACATGTAGTCGAGAAGCCTTTATATGAAAAACTGATAAAAATGATATTTTGTATTAGAAATTTGAATAAAGTTGACTTCGGTTAATGTTTTTGGTAAACGGGCCCGGACCCATGATTTGACGGTCCCGGAGGGTCCATAGGAAAATATGGGACTTGGGCGTATGCCCGGAATCGAATTCCGAGGTCCCAAGTCCGAAAAATGAATTTTTAAAAGAAATTATTTTCTGAAAATAAAAGAGGTTTTTGAAAATGAAATTATATGTGAAACCTGTGGTATCGGGCCAGTATTATGGTTCCGGAGCCCGGTACAGGTTTGATATAATATTTGTTTCATATCTGTAAAGTTTGGTAAGAAACGGACTTCATTAGATGTCTCGGACCTTAAATGCAAAATTTGATGTTTAAAGAAGTTTTGAGAAATTTCATTAATTTTTGGTTTGATTCATTGTTTTGGCGTTATTTTATGTGATTTGAAACCTCGAGTGAGTCCGTGTTAGGTTATATGACTTGTTTGTGTGATGAGACGAGGTCCAGCGGGGCCTCGGGTGCATTTCGGATGGGCTTCAGACCATTTTCTTCCATTTTTGAACTTCTGTTTCTGGTGTCTGTTATCCTCTTTCGCGATCTCGTAGCCCAAGCCACGATCGCATAGTGTTCTGTTTGCCCCGCCCATTTTTCCTTCATTGTGATCGCAATGAATCTTTCGCGATCACGATGTGTCCCTGCTGGTCGCCCAAACTTTATTCTTCGCGTTCGCATTCTTCAGTACGCGATCGTATAGCTTCCTGTTCCCCTCCTCCGTGTTCGAGAACTCCTTGTCGCGTTCACGATGAACAACCTGGGCAGCTTTCCTCTTTCTTCTTCGCGATCGCAAACCATGTTCCGCGATCGCGGTTCATTTAACGTCTGGGCAGAATATAAGTTTTCAAAAAATGACGGTTAAGCCATTTTATCATATTTTGACTTCTAGATCTCGGTTTTTGGCGATTCTTTGAGGGTTTTTCACACAACTCTAATGGTTGTTTTAGTTGATTGTGATCCGTCCAGAGGTCTTTCCTCCTGAGAAGTCTATTGAGTATCGGGTTGTCGTCTTTGAGGTAAGTATCTTGCCTAACCTTGTGTGGTGGAACGACCCCTTAGGGTTGAGTCTTCCTTGTTGATTGTAGTCTGAGTATGCGAGGTGACAAGTGTGTACTCGGACTTATTTGCAATTAGATTGTCCTTTTAGGATTCGAAGGTTCTTATATTACCTGTGAATGATTTGTAATTGTTACATTTGAATCCTTGGTTGTTAATTTCAACACTTCCTGCTTAAATTAGAATTATTTGTTTTTGGATTCCTTTGTTGGCTATTTGACCTTACTTGACTTAACTAAATATTCTACTTCTCTCATATTCATGCTATATTTTCTCCCTAGCTTGCCTAATTGACTATAATTAGTGTCATCTAGCCTTATAGTTGACTAGCTGTAGTTGGAACATCTATTCATTGGAGTCAAGCATGCCCGTGAGTCTTACATTGTGATTATATGACTATTCCTTTAAGTGTTACTTAGGTGTAATTGTTAGACATTTATGTCATTGGTATTTCCTTGATGTTGCCTATTACTGGGCCTTTGTTGAAATTGTGTTTATTCCGCGAAGTTAACTGTTTAGGTGAGATTGGTTATAGCTGTTTCCCTTACTGGGATTGTGTGGTTTCTCTTATTATTCCGTTGTTGATGATGTTTGCCTTGTTGACTCCCTTGCCGGGATGTTATGGTTTCTATTACTGTTTATGTTGTTAATGATATTGCTTGTATTGTTGAGTCCCTTGCCGGGATGTTATGGTTTCTATTACTGTTTATGTTGTTAATGATATTGCTTGTATTGTTGAGTCCCTTGCCGGGATGTTGTGATTTATGGATCATATTGTTGATGTTCATTGCCAAATTATTGTTCTTGATATTATTTGGGTGAGGAAGAGTGTAAAGCACGAAGGGTGATGCTGTGTATTTTGTATTCATTTATTGTGAGGATGAGAGTGTAAAAGCACGAAGGGTGATGTCGTTCCATGTTATGATATTAAAGCACGAAGGACAATGTCGTGCCATGTTATGATATTAAAGCACGAAGGATAAAGTCGTGCCGCATCTATTTATTTATTGTGACAATGAGAGTAAAAGCACAAAGGGTGATGTCGTGCACTTGTTTTGGTTAGGATGAGAGTAAAGCACGAAGAGTGATGTCGTGCACTTGTTTTGGTGAGGATGAGAGTAGAAGCACGAAGGGTGATGCCGTGCACTTGTCTTTGCATTTTATTCCGTTGTTTTAAATTTGGATATTCCTACTAATATCTTAATGCATTTATTGACAAGATTTGATATTTCTCCTGTGCTGCATGGCAATTTCTGAGTTACGGACTGAGTTCCGGTAGATACATCTTGAGGAAATTTTGATCAAGAGATTTTATTGAGAAGTATCATAGAAAGCGTAATGGTTTCGAAGGGGATTATGTCTGGAGAGTTTTTATTTCGAAAGTATACTTGAAAAGGAATTGTCTTGCAGAAAATGATATTTGGAAGTCATTTATTGGGAAGGTATATTTGAAAATTACATATATTGAAAGAAACTATGTTCTGGGCATTTATCATTATTAAAGGTACATATATATACACATTTAGCGAGAGTATGTTTCAAAGGAAATCTTTCTATACTAGAATGATTATATCTTCAAAGTTTTCAATATGAACTGTTGTTTTAAAGGTTTCCATCAGTTGATTGATTTAGTGGCTAAGGCCTGATGTGAACAAACTTACACAGAGTCGAGTTACAAGTGTTTTCTATGTGTTGTGGTTTTTCTTCCGTGTTGGTTTGCTTTATTGTCTATATTTCAGTGTATTTTTATACTGTTCCATTGGTTAATTTATGTAATTCTCCTTCCGCATTATACTGTCATTGTTGTAAATTACTCCGTCAAGTCTTAGATAGATGAAGTGTTCGGTTATTTCTATATTCATGTCAGTTTATTTTGTTAGACCAGTGGTGTCTTGACTAGTCTTCGTCACTACTCCACCGTGGTTAGTCTTGATACTTACTGGGCACCTCTGTGGTGTGCTCATACTACACTTCTGCACATTTTTGTGTGCAGATCTAGGTATTTATCGTTAGTAGCTGTGCAGATGATTGCCGGGGAGACTCAAGGAAACCTGTTGTTGTGTTCGCAGGCTTTGGAGTCACCTTCTTTGTATTTGTTTTTCACACACTGTTGTAATTATTTTCGAACAGTTGTATTTAGAAGTTGTAGAAGATTCGTAGAGCTTATGACTTGTATTCACCGGGTTTTGGGGAAAATGTAGACTCAGTCAAGGTTCCTATTATCGAGATTGTTAAAGTTCTTTTAATAATGTTGTTATTGTTAAATTCTAGGCTTACCTAGTCCCTAAGACTAGGTGCCATCACGATACCCAATGGAGAGAAATTGGGTCGTGACACATCCCTAGGTGGATCGGGCAAATAACATCAGATGTTCCCCGATGCAATGTGAGCCCTAACGACAATGTATTACGTAAGAGGCTTCAAGTTATCAATGGTAGATTATAGATCAACATAAGGTGAATCAACAAAAGGTGGATAAGAATTCCAAAGTATTAGATGAGATTAGGTTGTCATTCTTAAGATGAACAGTAATGAGGAAGAACTAAAGGACTTAGATTTATACATATAGGATAAGCAGCGAGAGAGTAACCTGGAGTTGGATAGTAGACCTCGGTAATAATAAATTGAAGTAAGTATTATGGTCTAGTGTAGTAAATTCATAAGGATAGATATACAAGGCTACAAAACAAGATATAGCAATAGTTGTAAGTTTGACAAATTACCGAGCAAAGAACTTCAGTACACCTATATATACCGGGAGAAACAACTTGACATAGTTCTATATATGTTCCCAAAGTGAGGCCTAGAGATTGGCTAAAAGTTGGAGGAAAAATAAAGTAAGAGTCACATAGGTGCATATACAAGGACAAAGTCATACATGTTGTATGATAGAAGATCGCAACAGTTACAAGATTGGAAGAATTTTGATAAGAAGTCGTTGTGTGAGAAGAGGCCTAAAGGGAGAATGTCCTGGCCTTCGGATTTATTCACAATTAGTTGCCTAGATGTCAAGGACAGTACTAAATTATTCGTAAGAGTTATTGATTATGAGACTAATAAGTGCATTAGTCAACATTCGAGGAAGAATGTTCCAAAGGGGGGAATGATGTTACACCCCACGTTTTTGTATGTAAGAATACGTCGTAAGTCAATTGATGTAAGCTCATAAATGAAATCATCTTTGAAAATAAAAGTTTAAAAGGTAGTTAAACATGTTAACGTGGAGGTTACAAATATTTAAGATCATGAATATCAAGTACCAAGAGGGTTTGAAGGCTTAGAAGCTAAACGAATTGAAGAAAATAAGTTTTGTCGAAAGTCGACTAGTTGGAATGTTATAACATGTACTTTTGGGTGAGACTAGGGTGATTAACATCATAATCGATATTATGTTATGAGTTATTTTAGTCGTATGATAGTCGTTTGTTATGTTTTGAAGTCAAGCGAGTTGTGGAACAAAAGTTGGAAAAGGTCATCACAAGTTCCATTCATAAATGTGTTGAAACTTAAGTCAAATGCAACTAATCTTTTCTCCCAACATACTTGGAATTATGGGATGATCTGCCTACCAAATTTAAGATCTATGAGTCTAGTTTCTAACGCATTAAACTGTTTGATTATGAAGTCGGAGTAGATAGATATTCACATTTTTGCGAGACTGCACAGGTTTGATGTATTTCCTTTTGCTTAGTTCCAGTCTACTATTATACTATATAGTTTCTGTTTCATTTATTATTACCAGTAAGCCTGACCTGACCTCATCACTACTCGACTGAGGTTAGGCTTGACACTTATTGGGTACCATTGTGGTGTACTCATGCTACTCTTCTGCACATGTTTTGTGTGCAGATCCAGGTGCTCATTATTAGTGAGTCGAGACAAGTTTGGAGACTTCAAGGTATATCTTCCGCGTCCGCATACCTCAAAATCCCCCTCTATTCTCCCTCGTGTCTAACACTTCAAGTATTACTTTTTATTAGACTCTGGTGTATAGAGATACTATTTCTTTCTGTAGTTTTTGACTCATGATGTTCCGGATTTTGGGAAAGCTGTGTACGTCTAGAATTTTAGTTATTGTACATGCCGAGCGGCATTGTTATTGGTTATTCAGTATCTATTGTAGTTAGTTGTTAAGTTTTTCTTCCATTATTGATACTTCCGCAATTTGTAAAGCTTACATAGTCGTAGTGACTAGGTGTCGTCACAACGTGTTTCGGAGGGATGTTTGGGTCGTGAAAAATGTATCACTACACCGTCAATGTGTGGCGAGCATGACCAAAAAAATTAAATTTGTATGAGTCCTACCTTACTAGTTTCACTCAAATCCAACTCCGAATCGATGTTCAAAACCCGAAAATTCACATTATGAAACTTTAGGCCAAAACTCCAAATTTTCTCTTTAAAATTCATCAACCAAAAGCTAAAATCAAAGATAGATTCACGAAATATAACCAAAACCGAGTAGAGAACAATTACCCCAATTCATACGGTGAAAATTGCTTCAAGAATCGCCTCAATACGAGTTCCATAGCTCCAAAAATGCAAAAATGACCGAGACCCCGAGATAGAGTACTTTATAATCTGGCTAGGCATTTCTCTTATACGAACGGAGGAAGTCCATCGCGTTCGCGATGAACAAAATACACTGCCATCAAAAGACTCTACGCGTTCGCGTTAAACCCCACGCGAACACGATGACCACTGATGTCACAGCCTTGCGAATGCTACTCACATTTCACGATCGCATTGAAGGATTCTCCAACTCCCAGGTGCCAAATCTCAACACTACGCGAATGCATATCCTTGCACGCAGACGCAAAGAACACCACATCAACCTACCAGGAACGCGACCTAGGAAGTAGGAACGCGAAGAACAAACCACCTTACTGACCAAAATACCCACCGCGAACGCGCTGCTCCATCCGCGATCGCGAAGCACAGATGAAACACCAGAAAACCAGCAATAACAACATGGTCCAAAATAGTCTGAAACCAGTCTAAAACTCACCCAAGCCCCTCGAGACCCCGTCAAATATACCAACAAGTCCCATAACATAACACGGACCTACTCGAGACCTCAAAACACACATAACAACATCAAAACGACGAATCAGACCTCAATTCAAAATCAATGAACTTTGAAACTTCAAACAACCACAACTGATGTTGAAACATATCAAATCACGTCCGATTGACCTCAATCTTGCAAACAAGTCCCAAATGACAAAACGAAGCTATTCCAATTCCCGGAATCACAATCCGAATCCGATATCAGAAAGTCCACTCCCGATCAAACTTTTCAAAATTCAACTTCCGCCAATTAGTGACGAATCCTTCTAGAAACTTCCAAATGCAAATCCAGGCATACACCCGAGTCCAAAATCACCATCGGAGCCTAACAGAACCATCAAAACTCCAATCCGAGGTCAAATGCTAAAAGGTCAAACTTGGTCAACTCTTCCAATTTAAAGCTTAAATCTTGAAGTTCATTCTTCCAAATCGATTCCGAGTAACTTAAAAACTAGAGCCGGCGATTCACACAGGTCATAATACATCATGCGGGAATACTCATGCCCTCAAACTACCGAAAAAAGTCCAAATGCTCAAAATGACCAGTCGAATCGTTATAATATACCATAATACGAAATAAGGTCAATACACAAATCACAAGTTTGAACGGTCTAATGGAAAGAGGAACTTATGCATTCATACTACACACAAAAGTTTCTGCTTTTATACTTCTACATCTTTCTTCAACTTGGCCATCTTCTCTACTCCAGTTACTTAATTTGTAGCCTGCTATACATGTGTTTTTCACTGCTCTTATAGATAGGCGCTATTTCACTCTCATATTTGATGCTAAACTTTTAGGTGAATAGCTAAAGGAATTTCCGTCCATTTTAGCAGTTATCTCTCGCATAAGTAGGAAGAGTGTAAGGCCCTATGTAGAAACAATATGTTTTTGTTCAAACATATAGCTTTCCTCAAGGAAATTACATTTCCTCCTTTTGGCATAAATATAGGCCTCCTTCACAAAATAACTGAGTATTTTGGATCACGTAGCGCAATGCACTACCGCTTGTATTCAATAAACCTGAATTCTTAATTGTACCCCAAAATGATGTCTAAAAGGAAAACTAAAATGTAAATTACAGTAAACATATCATAATCTAGCCATAATTGAATATTGCAGGGAAGATCAAATCATATTTATTTTGCTGTTACTCTACTTTGGGTACTTGAAGTTTGAGTAGTCTCATGACTTGCCTATTTTGAGGCCTTGACAATGTTGCTCCACATCAGTCCTGTCAATATTATCGTGTACTGGCTTTACACAACTTACAAAAAGTTTTACTAATACACAAACAAAACTTCAGTATAGATATCAGAACTTTACAATTCCAGAAAGGAGCAAAAGGCAAGAAATTCAAAGCTTAGGCTTGCTATTATTAAATAGTCTTAAATTTGATGTGAACACAGAAAGTTCAATGGTTAAACACAACAGAGTTAAAAAGCAAAGTTGTTCAACCTAGTAATTTTTAACTTCATTAGAAATTTTAGAGCATGTAGTATTACTATTACTATTTCAACTGGCACGAACTCCTGTTGCTCCCAAACGCACACGCAAGTATACATTGTCGTACAAGTAATAAAATGATAAGTCGAGTGTCAAACCCACAGAGACTTGTATCAACCATTCACTAAATTACTAAAATTGTTATTCAGTCATGCCAAAATCAAAATCCAAGAATATGATTATATTAAACTATGATTCTAAGTAATAACTAAATTATCAAGTAACAAGTTGATTTTTGTGTATTCAGTAGAGACAAATATTCCAGGGTTGTGATCGATTCACCATTTATATTGTGTTTTAATTAACAAATTAATCGATAATTTCTCTCATAGCCTTCTCCCGAAGTATTACTCGCCTATTCGAAATAGATTAATGCCTATATTCCTATGAAATTAATCTATTAAGAACGCATTAAGATTACGATATTTAATTAAGCACGGTGACTAGGTATATTCCTATCCTAACCGCACCCCCTGAGAGTTAAGATCGCGCTCTCTTCAATTCTTCTCTAATATATACACGACTTTCCCAAGCATAGCATATATAGTAAATAGAACCTAACTGCTGGCCAGACAATTAAGCAATTAATCACAGACTCTGATTCCTTTGATTTGTCTGATGTTGATTCTATAGTGGCTGGTCTCTCATTAAAAGTTACTTGTTTTCTCTTTTTCAACTGGACCTCTTCTAATTATCTCCCATTCCTCAATGATACGGCATTAATAGATGCCTTGGGATTAGCCTCAGTGTCACTTGGAAGAGCTCCCACTGGTCTGGTATTTTGGGCACTGGCAAGTTGACCCACTTGGCGCTCCAAATTTCTCTTTGCTGCGTCTTGGGCTTGCTAATCAGCCATCAATTTTTGAGTGAAGGCTTGCTGAACGACCATTAATTTCTGATTGAGGGCTTGCTGATCAGCCATCAATTTCTTTATCATTTCCTCAAGGCTAGCTTGTTGTTCAGCTTGAGGTGGTCTGTATTGTTGTTGAGGTTCTTGAGGCCGGTATTGATTTTGAGTGCCTTGATTTTCACCCCAAGAGAAGTTTGGGTGGTTACTCCAGTTGGGGTTATAGTTGTTCCCATATTGATTCGCGTGACCCTTATTTGCATTACCCACAAAGGAGACATACTCTGGATTAACTGGGCATAAGTCGCTCGTGTGACCCTCTCCACATACTTCACAAAACACTTGAACTTGTTGCACTGGCTGAGCTTGTTGCTTGTTAATAACCAAGGTCATCTGATTGACTTGGTTGGTCAATGTGGAAATATGCGTTGATAATGTTGAGACGGCATCTAACTCAAGAACCCTTGCAGACTTTTGCACTGTGTGTCTGCCCATCTCTCCTTTCCAATCCGGATTGCTTTTGGAGAATTTGTTCAATAATGCATATACCTCGTCAAAGCTTTTCTCCAACACTTGTCCCCCAGCTGCAGCATTTACCATAATTTTTGTTTCAGGATGGAGCCCTTCTATGAAAGTGTGAGCTAACACTTAGTTTGTTTGATTGTGATGAGGACAGTCTCTGAGAAGCCCCTTGAACCTTTCCCAAGCTGAGTATAAAGACTCTCATGCTTTCTGTTTGAAGGCAACTATCTCATTTATGATCTTTGCAGTTTTGCTTGAAGGGAAGAACCTTGCCAGAAATTTTCTTCCCAAATCATTCCATGATGTAATAGAATTAGCTGGTTCTACCTTCAGCCATCGTTTTGCTTCACCCAATAGAGAGAATGGAAAAAGTGTGAGCCTTACATAGTCTGGAGTGACCCTGTTATTGATATAAGTATCACTAATCTCTAAGAAGTTCAAAATATGTTGTTGTGGATTCTCATGTGGAATACCCAAAAACTGCCCATTTGCATGAAGTAGCTGGATCATGCTCTGTTTCAGCTCAAAGTGCCTAGTAATTCTGGGCTTCACGATGTTGGAGGTAACCTTAGCAATGCTGGACATCTCCACCTCCTGAACAACCATATGTTGCTCCTCTGCCATATTCACAGGAAATTGAATGAGTGCCTAAATATTATTTGTATCCCTTGTTTCCCTCGACTTCCTATGAAATGTTCTCTCAGGTTCGGGGTCAAAGTCGTTAATTCTGTCCTGGCTTCTGATCCTACGCGTTCAATTGAAGTTCCTGAGATTAGAGCAACATTAAAGTAACGTTAGACTAGACAAAATAAACAATTAAAGCAAAAACAAGAAAGTAATTAATTTTCAAGTCCTCGGCAACGGCGCCAAAAACTTGTTGCTCCCAAACGCATACGCAAGTATACGTGGTCGTACAAGTAATAAAATGATAATTCAAGTGTCGAACCCACATAGACTTGTATCAACTACTCACTAAATTACTAAAATTGTTATTCAGTCAAGCCAAAATCAAAATCCAAGAAAATGATTATATTAAACTATGATTCTAAGTAATAACTACATTATCAAGTAACAAGTTGATTTCTGTGTATTCAGTAGAGACAAATATTCCAAAGTTGTGATTGATTCACCATTCATATTGTGTTCCAATTAACTCTCCCTTTCATACAATTCACTCATGGTTGCTAATTAATCGATAATTGCTCTCATAGCCTTCTCCCAAAGTACTACTAACCTATTCGAAATAGATTAAAGCATATATTCCTATGAAATTAATCTATTAAGAACGCATTATGATTACGATATTTAATTAAGAACGGTGACTAGGTATATTCCTATCCTAACTACAAATCCGCTCCCCTGAGAGTTAAGATCGCGCTCTCTTCAATTCTTCTCTAATCTATACACGAATTTCTCAAGCATAGCATAGATAGTAAATAGAACCTAACTGCTGGCCAGGCAATTAAGCAAGTAATCACATAATTGAAGAAACAACCATATATTAGTGAATTATAATCAAGGTTAAGCTAATGTTAAACAACAATATTCGTGGATAAATCACAACCCCAGAACAATGGGTTTTTAGCCACTCATGATGTAATCAAACAAATTCATAAGTGTTGAATAATTGAAAATACTAGAAAAAGATGAAGAAAACTGAGATCTCTTCGCTTCCTAATGTTCTCGTGTGTATTTTTCCTCCAAGATGGCGTCACTCCCTTAACAAATAAGTTTAATCTTGCTTTTTATACGTGTTGGGTAGGTCTAGGGCCGAAATAACCGTGTCCCGATGAAATAGGAGAAAATTCTCGTCACTGGCGCCCTAGTCAACGCCAGGCGCCTTCCATGGCGCTGCCTCGTTTAACATACTAATTCCAGCGCCACAGGAGGCTCAAGGCACCGCCTGTGGCGCTCTACTGTCCCTCTTGCCCGTTTTCGTTCGTTTTGTCTCTAATTTCGCACGTTTCGTCCCCGATTGCTCACGTATCATTCCTACACAGAAAAATACTTCAAATAAATATAAATCATCACGTTTAACATCCAAAATCCACGAAACAAAAGTTAAATATGAAGCGATATACATACAAATATATATACTTTAAGCTAAACATCTGACTCCCCCGACCACGAAATCAAAATCTGTAATATCATCTTCGCCTAGTACCAGTGTTCTACCTGATTCATCCTTCTCCCGCAGTTATTGAGAGATCATATTTATATCGCCTGTGATAATGATATTTTTTCTGCATTAGACCTCTAAAAACAGGTCCAACTAACGTCTAAATAAAACATAAATGGACGCACAAATGGACTTTATAACACACAAAATAAAGGATAAACACAGAGACAAAATTCATATATTATAGTTGGAGAAACACAATTATCCATAAATAGAACTAAAGATTAACTGTTTTCTTGCTTTAAAGAAGAAAACTCACGGTTTAAAGACCGCTTTGGAGCAAAACAAAAGAAAAAATATCTCAAGGTTAATCCGATACAGACCAGCTAGTAAGAATTTGAAAAATTAAATTTTATTACGGAAATAGATATGTTTCTTTATAGCTATCTAATCGAGTCACACCTATTTAGCTCAGAATAATCATAGAATAGTAAAATTAGGATGTATGAAGAGAATCCAAAAGAAAAAGCCATTGAAAGAAAAAAGATAAATAAGAGAAGCGAAAGAAAAGATGAAGAAAGAAAGATATGAGGAAAATCAGAAAAAAGCAGTGAAAGAAAATTGAAGAAGAATAACCCCAATCTAACCTGATTCGAAGAGAATACCCTTCAAAAAAGAGTCTAAGGAAAATGAAATTGCTACCATTATCTATTTCTTTGTATCTTTATGCGTCTAATCACACTTGTAGATTTAACCCATAATCGCCATTGAATTATGAAATTAGGAAGGGGAGAACCCAAAAAAAGCGGAAAAAGAAATAATAGATGAGGGAAAAAGAGGAGAAGATATGGGCAAATTTAATTGAAAGAGGAACATACCAGCAGGTAAAACATCCAACAAAAACACAAAGAAAGTTGAGTAGAAGAGCATAGAGAGAGATTGTCGCAATTGTTGTAGATGGAAGCTAAAGAAATACTCTTAGTTATAAAATAAATATTATAATTATAAACTAAAGCACTAAAAGAGAAGATACAAGAATAGATAACAGATGAGGAACTCTTCTTTTTATTTCAAGTTTATCACCCATGAGCCAAAAGTGCTCTATTTATAGTTATAAAGGTTCATTCTCTAAAAAGAATGAAGTTACATATTAAATAGATACATATGAATACAAGTGATTCATGTATATGATGTCAGAATTAAATGGACAACCACTTTAGTTCATTGTGTTTATAACACTCCCCTTTGGATGTCCATTTAAAAAATAATGTGCCTCGTTAAAACCTTACTAGGAAAAATCCAATAGTAAAAAATCTAGTGAAGGAAAAAGTACACACATCTTGTAATACGCATTGAGTGCTGCCTCATTAAAAACCTTACCAGGAAAACCCACTTGGGACAAAACCTTGGTTAAGGGAAAAAGAGTACAGCGCGTATTATACTCCCCTGAGGAAAGCTTTATTTGATATCTCGGAGACGACGCATTCCAATCTTATGTCTCAGCTTCTCAAATGTTGATGTTGGCAATGACTTAGTGAATAAATCTGCTAGATTGTCACTTGAACGGATTTGTTGGACATTTATCTTACCATTTTGCTGAAGATCGTGTGTGAAAAAGAAGTTTGGTGAAATGTGCTTTGTTCTATCTCCTTTGATATATCCTCCTTTAGTTAAGTTATGCAAGCAGCATTGTCTTCATACAATATTGTTGGAATCTTCATTTTTAAAGAAAGACCATACAATTTTTGAATATGTTGAGTCAGTGATCTCAACCATACACATTCTCGACTAGCTTCATGAATAGCTATTATCTCTGCATGATTGGAAGGTGTAGCAGCTAAAGTTTGTTTTGTTGAACGCCATGAAATAGTTGTACCCCCACAAGTAAATAGATAACCTGTTTGAGATCGGGCTTTATGTGGGTCAGACAAATAACCTGCATCTGCATAACCAATCAACTGTGAATCGGATTCATAAGAATAAAATAATTTCATATCAATAGTCCCTCGAATGTATCTAAAAATATGCTTAACACCATTCCAATGTCTTATTGTTGTAAAGGAACTAAATCTTGCTAATAAACTTACTGCAAAAGTTATATCTGGTCGAGTATTATTTGCAAGATACATTAGTGCCCCAATTGCACTAAGATATGGAGTTTCGTCACCAAGAAGCTCTCCATCATTTTCGTGAGGTCGGAATGGATCTTTATTTTTATCAAGTGATCTCACAACCATCGGGGTACTCAATGAATGTGCTTTATCCATATAAAAACACTTTAGGATCTTTTCGGTATAAGTTGATTGATGGACAAAAATTTCATCTTTTATATGCTCAATTTGTAGATCAGGACAAAATTGTCTTTCCAAGATCTTTCATTTCAAACTCTTTCTTCAAACAATCTACTGCTTTTGGAAGTTTCCCAGGAGTTCCAATGATATTTAGATCATCAACATACACAGCGATTATAACAAATTCAGATCCAGACCTTCTTATAAATACACAAGGACAAAATTGGATCATTCTTATACCCTTCTTTCAGCAAATACTCACTCAGGCGATTATACCACATTCGCCCTGATTGTTTCAATCCATATAAGGATTTTTAAGCTTTATTGAACAAGTTCCCTGAAAACTTTTATTAGTTTCAGGAACTTTAAGCCCTTCGGGGATTTTCATATAAATTTCGTTGTCTAGTGTGCCATACAAGTAGGCTGTGACAACATCCATCAGACGCATATCCATTTTTTCATGGACTGCCAAATTTATAAGATACCTGAAAGTGATTGCATCCACCACAGGAGAATATGTCTCCATATAATCAATGCCAGGTCTTTGCGAAAATCTTTTTGCAACAAGTCGTGCTTTATATCTAACGACTTCATTTTTATCATTTCGTTTTCGCACAAAAACTCATTTGTATCCTACTGGTTTTATTCCTTCAGGTGTTCGTACTATACGTTCGAATACTTCACGTTTTTCAAGTGACGCTAATTTTGCCTGGATAGCGTCTTTCCATTTTGGCCGATCATTTCTTTGTCTACATTCATCAACAGATCTTGGTTCAAGATCGTCATCTTGTTGCATTATCTCAATAACAACATTATAAGAAAAAATGTTGTCGACAATAATATTATTTTGGTTTCACATTTTTCCCGTAGAGACATATTTATTGAGATCTCTTCATTCTTATTATTTTCAGGTACCTGGACCTCCTCTGAGGTCTTAACATTTGTTATGTCACGGGGCTCTTTTTGATCAATTGATCCATATTATGATCTCCTAGATCATTTGCTCCTTTTCTCTTTCGAAGATTTTTATCTTTTGAACCAATTGGTCTACCACGTTTCAAGCGTGTCATAGACTCATTTGTATTTATGGATTGTCCAACTGGGACATCAATTCGAATATGAGCATTAGCAGCTGGAATATGTGACTTAGTCACCCTTGGTAGGTTAGTGAATGCATCTAGCAGTTGATTTGCAATATTTTGCAAATAAATTATCTTTTGAACCTCGTGTTCACATTGCTTTGTTCGAGGATCTAAATGAGATAGTGATAATGCGTTCCAATCTATCTCTTTTTACAAATGCGTATTTTCTCCCCCTAATATTGGGTATATCGATTCATCAAAATGGCAATCAACAAATCTTGCCGTGAATAAATCTCCAGTCATACGTTCCAAATATTTTATAATAGAAGGAGATTCATACCCAACATATATCCCCAACCTTCTTTGGGGTCCCGTCTTTGTGCGTTGTGGTGGAGCGATTGGAACATATACTACACATCCAAATATTCTAAGATGGAAAATATTTGGCTCCTGACCAAAAGCCAATTGTATTGGGGATTATGTATGATAACTTGTGGGCCTGATCCGCACAAGAGCTGTTGCATGGAAAATAGCAAGGCTCCATGCCGAAATGGGAAGTTTTGTTCTCATAAGCATTGGTCTAGCAATTAATTGGAGGTGCTTGATTAATGATTCTGCTACACATGTCATGAAGGCATATTAATAGTAGTGAATCATTAAAACAATAAAGAGATATTATAATCGTTCCGTGCAAATTCACCAATTACTTTCAACACACTGATTCATATGTAATATAACTAGTAGTTCCGTTCGATCTGCCACATTACTAATATTTTTCGTCGTCCAAACTTACATAAATATAAATATCGAAGATTCAATACCTAATACCTTTTGGAATTAAGCAAAGTATGATGTTATTACTAATATTTGAATGTGAAATTAATTAGTCTAATCATTATAATTTAATTTAATACTTGTTTATTTATGTATATGTTTAAATTTTTTCGTAGATTATATAATAAAATAATAATTTAACTGAAGCTTATTGTTTCTATACCAAAGCAATTATTATAATCATATTCAAAATAAGTTATGCATATGGTAACTAAATTGCAGGTTAAATAAGATCCTAATAGAAACGTTATAAACATAAGAATGTATACCTGGATGGTAAAAGAAATTAACTACCTCTTTTTTGAAGAAGATAAATTCGAATGAAGCAGATAATCTCAGTTGGTTAGAACTTCGTGTTGATAACAAGGTATTATAAAATGAATATTATAATTATAAACTAAAGCACCAAAAGAGAAGAGACAAGAATAGATAAGAGATGTAGAGAGGAGGAGGGAACTCTTCTTCTTTTTTCAAGTCTATCACCCATGAGTCAAAAGTGCTCTATTTATAGTTACAAAGGTTCATTCTCTAAAAAGAATGAAGTTACTTATTAAATAGATACATATGAATACAAATAATTTATGTATGTGATGTAAGAATTAAATGGACAACCACTTTAGTTCATTGTTTTTATACCATCTTTGACAATTCAAGGAACCAAAGGAAAAAACTAATGCTACACCTATAGGGGATATTCAATTTACACGTAGGCTAGTCTAAACAGTTATAAGACACATAAAACAAATAAGTATAAAAGATGCTGAAATATCAAAATTACCCTCATCTTTTGCTTAAATGACAAGAAGCAGCTAGGTCGAAACTTTGACTCTTCTATAATACTAGACTGAGAAACCAAAAGATTTATCAGGGTGATACTGTGATCCAATTAAACACTTTATGTTAATCAAATCATATCAATAGGAACTGGATATTATGCATCTCTGTTAGAGGAAAAGGAAAATTCATATCAATAGCTAGATTTTTCTAATTTTATTATATCCAAGAACATATTGCATGTTCATATATAAACTCCAAATGCAAGGAAGTTCATAGATGAAGTATTACATCCTAACCTTGAATTTGAATGTGAAAATTTACATATAACAACAGTCAAACATACAATAACAAAGGGCAAACTTACATGCCTTTCTCCATCTTAGTCCATCTTTAGCCATAATATTCCTGCAAAAGGAAGAAAGAGTTCAAAGCTAAATTCTTTCTGTAACACAATTCTTATTTCATAAAGTTTTGATAGCTTATGTAGACAACTGTAACGTAAGCTTCAATCCACTTTAGAACCTTAGCTTGCCTCTAATAATTTTAAAATACTTGTAGTTACAGGTGAGATTACAAACATACAAACAGTAAAAATTTGTTCGGATAAAAAAGCAAACTGAAACTACAAAACTTTGTTTGGATTGGAATAACAGAAGCAAGAATAATACTACTGAATTATTACGGAGCTTGTTCTACCCCTTTTTGTAGGCTAATTAAGTAAGAGAGTACCTGCAAGTGATCCTTCTTGGCTTAGTCCTGTGATTTGCTATTCAGAAATACCCTTGATGTTTCACATTCTCTGCATCAATTACATCAAGGAAAATTCACTCCAAAATTAAAATATTAAATCTTCCTAGAAAACAATAAAGGAAGAATGTTTAACTCAGTTAAGAATCACCTTCTGAAAAGAGAGCTTTGCGTGTATGTCTCTGGCTAGCATCAATATAGAAAATAGTGCAAATTAAACACTAAAATTATATTTGGAGAAATGCACTAACTCAGGCATGACTTCTTGGCAATCTTGGGCAAAAAAAACTGAAAAAATTAACTTCTCACAGTTGCAAAGTACATCAATTATGGAGGAGAAACATAAAAGAAGAAGAATGCATTTGAGGGGGAGCACCGAGTATACCCCTGGTTTCTTGCGCAATACCTATGATTATTTGGTCACACACTCAGCTTGATAGAATTCTACAAAATATTGTATGATTAACATGAATTAGATATAAAGGATCAAGAAGTCTACGTAACATAAACTGTCGTACATTATTAAGAGAAGCAAAATCAAGTTGTCACCTCTAACAAAAAAAAACTTACACTAATAGGAAGCTCTGAGAAACAATTTAGAGGCATCATGAGATAGGTAACTATAAATTAGTGGATTAAATTATCAGTCGCCTTGAAATCAACTAAATTTATCTTTTAAATTGATTAGCAAAGAGCTCAAAACATAGCTCAATTCAATAACCAACCTGATTAGACCACGTGAGATGGTCGTCTACTGTATAAGTATATGTTTCAGCCTGGAAGGTATTGTTGGATCCTTCGCAGTGATCTGCCTACAAAGAAGTAAACACTGAGTTTACTAATTGAGAGGTTACAATAATCAGATGAAATAGCGAGGTTAGTCTGTGCTTTAGGCTATAGCATACATGGAAAATAGTTACGTTCATGGGTTAAGGAGAAGACAACTTGAAAAATTCCACCTTATTAAATCTGTAGCGGCGCCTCTGTATCAAAGTGAACAACTTGAGAAATTTTACCCTATTAAATTCATAGGCGGTGCCTCTTTATCAACGAGTCACATGTTCTTTGAAGCTGGAAATCTTATTTCCATTGCATATCTTCCAAGGCTAAAACATACGTCAATAACCCCAGCCATATTTATTGAACTTTTCATGCAAAGGGCATCGATTTTAAGTGTGTAGGGCATAAATTGGGTGCATTGAACAAAGATGCCTGCGGCTTGCAAATTATATACAGTCCCACATTAAGCATGAGTTTTCAATCTGAAAATTTAAACTTACCTGTATAGTGATCCCCCACTGATAGGTTAAATTTGGAAGTTATATTTGTGGCCTTTGCTATCTTCTAGCTTCAGTTTTAAAATATATTTTTAAATGGTCGATGTCAAAGACAAAGGTCCAAGAGGAGAAAATCCCCGATGCAAATATGACAATATACCAATAACTCTTCAAGCAAGACCCGATTCTCTCCATAGAAGCAATCTTGCCAAGAATACACCATATAGTGGCGTAAGGTCTAAGAATATGGACTCTCCACAAACAAAATAAATTACATGACGGTCCGCATTATACCATAATATAAAATCATATCTCAATACATTAATCACAAATTTAAATGGTCCAAACGGAAAGAGGGCCTTCTGCATTCATGCAAATGAACACAAAATGTTTTGCTTTTATGCTCATCGATTTTCTTTCAACTGTGCATCTTCTCTACTCTATTTATTCTATTTGCATCCCGCTATCGGATATAAGGACCTCCTAGCATGTACTTTTCGTTTCTCTTTTGTGGGTCATCTCTCTCTCTCTCCCTCTCCCTCTTCCCTTTTATTTTGTCATAGTTATAAGCATTCTTCACCAAAAAACTGAGTGCTTTGGATTACGTAGCGCAATGTGTGCTACCTATCGTCTCGCATTCAAAAATCTAAATTCTTAATTGTACCATCAAAATAGTTTATAAAGGAAGAAATATAATGCAAATTAGTGCGTATGATCAAATCGTATTTACTATGTTGCTACTCTACTTGGTACTTTAAGGTGGAGCGGCCTCCTTACTTGGCTATTTTTAGGTCTAACAGGATCATTATGACACTGTTGCTCCATATCAGCCCTGTCAAAATACTTTGTATACTGGCTTTTCAGAGCTTACACGCCTATTTCTTTTACTAACCCACGGAAAGAAAATTTCACCATATACTTCAAAACTTTACAATTCCAGAAAGGTGCAAAATGCAAGAAATTCAAACATTTGACTTGCTATCAATAAATAATACATTCTATTTATTGACATAGTAAAATGCAGGGCTGTTGAACATAGTTTATTCTATAAACTTCATTTGAAATTGGGAACATTCAGTATCACTATAAACTATTTCAATTGGCACAAACCCTCAAATTACGAAATTACTACCCACAAGGCCACAACTATAGAGATGTCTTTACTCTTTAGCTCTATTGTTTAAAATATATTTACTCTTTAACTAGTGCTTAATAAATTTTTACCCGCCTGGACGAAAAGTTTCATGTGCTAGTCATGGGTGCTGTGTAAATATTAAGGACAAAGTGTCATGTATTTGCACCTTCCATTGTTAAACTTTAGGACATCATGTCCGTAACTTCATATGTGCAGTGTAAATGTTAAGGACATGGCGTCCTTAACTTCATGTGAGCAGTGTAAATGTTAAAGACATAATGTCCTTAACTTGTATTTGCACATTACGTTGTTAAACTTTAGGATCTCTTGTCCTTAACTTCATATGTGCAGTTTAAATGTTAAAGATATGGCGTCCTTAACTTCATGTGTGCAGTGTAAATGTTAAGGACATAGTGTTCTTAACTTTATGAGTGCTATAAATATTAAGGACATGGTATCCTTAACATCATGAATGTTGTTTAAATATTAAAGACAAAGTGTCCTATATTTGCACCTTCCATTGTTAAATTTTAGGACATCATATCCTTAACTTCATATGCGCATCATAAATGTTAAGGACATGTCGTCCGTAACTTCATGTGTACAATGTAAATATTAAGGATACAATGTCCTTAATATTTACACAATACTCATGAAGCAAGGGTAACAACATCTTTTTGTATTCATTTTAATAGAGTAGTGGCTATTTTTTCTCAACATTAAAAATACTGGATAAAAATTAAATACTATGAAAAGTGGCTATCCTTCGCCATTTCTACTATAATACACTAGTGAAGCCCGGGCCCAACGGTAGTATAAGAAATTGGTGTCTAAATCTATATTTTGATTTAATGGTTAATCTGTTAGTCGACATGAGTCTAAGCCCCCGGGAGAGACAGGAGCAAAATAATATAGAAGTCCTGCGGAGCTTATGGCCGCGGGTGGAGAATTACTCAATTAATAGAAGACCATGCTACCATTTTGGGCCAACAAGGTCAAAATCTTCGTCAACGCAAGGAAAGGACATGACAATCTATCTGAATCCAAGCAACACCCATGGAACCCACCCAGTGTAAGAAAAAATATGGCACCAACGGATGTGGCCATTCCTAGAAAAGAAGGTTGGCCTAACTCCAGTTTGTTTGATGAAGTTGAATAGTAAAACCTCTTTGGGCGAAAGGCGAATAGAGCTCTTCCTTGATTTCATGAAATGCTTCCTTCGCTTCCATGCCAGTTTGAAACTCATATTTCTTCCTCAGTTCTCAATTCTAACAACCTCTTGGTACTATTCAAAAATTGTTAAGTGTTTTAAAAGGACCTGACAGTTGGCTATAATCATCAAATAGAATGAGGCAACATAAGTAGTGGAACATGTTTAGTTTAATTCTTAGATAGTTCTCTATGTTATCTGATTTCTGAATTTCTCCGCTAAGATAATTTCACATATATATTTTTTTCCCATGTCCCTAGAACTTCCAGTTAATATAAAAGTAAGTTATTTATTATAACGACCCGACCCGTCCTTTTGAGCATTTGCACTTTTCTCACTAGTTCGAGGGTGTGAGTAGCTCTGTATGATGTATTATGACTTATGCAAATCATTGGTTTTTGTTTTTTCAGGTTATTCGGAATCGATTTGGAAGAATAAATTTCATGATTTATGCTTTAAGTTGGAAAAGTTGCTCAAGTTTGACCTTTGGTGAATTGGACCCCGGAACGGAGTTTTGATGGTTCCGTTAGGTCCAGATGGTGATTTTGTACTCGGGTGTATGCCTAGATTTGCATTTGGATGTTCCTAGAAGGATTCAGCACTAAGTGGCGGGAAAATGGAAATTTGAAAGTTTGGAAAGTTCAAGAGTTTGACCGGGGGTTGACTTTTTGGATATCAGATTTGGATTGTGGTTCCGAGAATTGAAATAGCTTTGTTATGCAATTTTGGACTTGTGTTCAAAATTTGGATTCATTCCGAGTTGATTTGATATGTTTCGGCACGAGTTTTGAAATTTCAAAGTTCATCCAAGTTTGAATTGAAGTGTGATTCATCGTTTCGATGTTATTATGCGAGATTTAAGGCCTCGCGTAGGTCCGTGTTATTTTATGAGACTTTTTGGTATACTCAGACGGGTTTGGAGTGGCTAAGGTGAGTTTCGGACGAGGTTCAGATCGTTTTATGCTGCATTGTTGTAGGCATGCTGGTTCTGGTGCTTCCGCATTTGCGGAAGAGTGGGAACAGATGTGGATAGTTGGTCGCAGAAGCGCAAACATGCTTGGATGGAGTACATCACAGAAGCGGATATTGGGGCACATCTGCGGCCCCACATAAGCGATGGTTCTAGGGCGTATAAGTGAGATTGATCTCAAAAACGTGTTTGGCTTAGCACCTGCGCTTGCACGGAAGCAGATGGAAATCTGCATGTGCAAGGGATCAGAAGGCTACTGGAGTATGCAGAAGCGGAGCTCGTGTCGCAGAAGCGGCTCATGTGTCCGCAAAAGCGGAAATACCGAGCAGAATGCTTAAATCGAGATTTTTGGTTCTTTTATCATATTTTGAGATTGGAGGCTCGGATTGAGACGACTTTTGAAGCAACTGTCACCATATGAAGTGGGGTAAGTGTTCTCTACTCTGTTTTGATATATTTCGTGATTCTGTCTTCATTTTTTATAATTGAATTATTAATTTTAAAGGGAAAATGAGGGTTTTAGCCTAAAGTTTCATAGAGTGAGTTTTTGAGTTTTAAACATCGATTCGGAGTCGGATTTGGGTGAAACTAGTATGGTTGGACTCGTAGTTGAATGGGTTATCGATTTTATAATTTCGTTGCGTTCCAAGGTCCAGGCCCAGGTTGGACTTTTGGGGTTTTGATTAAAAATTGACCTTTATCGATTGGATTTTTTTTCTTTGACACTATTTGATGTATTTGAGTTGTTTTTGGCTAGTTTAGAGCTGTTCGGAGGTTGGTATGCGTGGGATGGAATTTTTCGAGCATCGTTTGGCTTGCTCAATATTGAATTTGGCTTGTTCGAGGTAAGTAACACTTCTAAACTTGGTGTTGAGGATATGGAACCCCGAATTACGTGTTATATGATTGATTTTAAGGTGACACGCATGTTAGGTGACGGGTGTGTGGGCGTGCACCGTGTAAATTTTGATTTAGGTAATACCATGGAACTGTGTATCCATCTTATCTGAACATTTTTACTGTACATCAAAAACTTGTTGGTTGATTTCCCAGTGCACACGCAAGTGTACATGGTCGACAAGTAATATAGGATTTTAAGTCCAGATATCGTACCCA
>ML317313.1:0-39781 GCA_005239505.1 Nicotiana paniculata
TAATCCAACCTCTAAACCCTCGGTTATGACTTTCGTATATACTCCGGGAGTGATGTTGTTCAATCAACTACCTAACTATGCACTCTCTCTCAAGTAGATACATAATAAATAGGCACAACTAATTGATGACCATTCAATTAATTACAACAAGAACGTAGTTGAACAAATAGAGAATAATCAATCAAAATATATTAATATCACAATAAATTCATCCCCAACGGGTTCTACCAAAACCCTAGACTAAANATGTTTTGGCACTTCAATGGTTTTCTCTCCTTGAACCCTTCGAATGCCTTCCGAATATTTTAAGTTGTGTTTTAGGAGTCTATTTATATGTTTAGGGCGAACCCTAAACGTGTGGGAGACTTCTATTTCAACCGGAAAACACTTAAACTCGTCAAAACTCGGAATTGGCTGAACCTGGGACCCCGGGCATTTGGACCCTGGCGCCTGGCTAACGCCAGGGTAGGGCTGGAGTTTCAACCCTAGCGCCTGGATAACACCAGGGTAGGGCTGGCATCTCAACCCTAACGCCTGGCTAACGCCAGGTAGGGTCAGGCTTTTGGGCTCTGGCGCCCGGCTATCGCCCGGGTGTTTCCTCTTCGACCCTTAAGCGTATTTTTGACGTATTTTCATCCCTTTAGCTCCATTTCCATCTCCAATTCACCTACACATGAAATAAACTCTATTAAGCACATAAAAATTGTATTTTTATCATTAACGCACCTCAAATGTAAGGTATATTACATGTTAAATTATGCATTCTAGCCTTGCATCAACTGTGTAACAAATGACAAGAATAAATTGATCCCCACAAGAACTTTCACCGGTGGAGAGTGTGAATGGTCAAATGCTTGATAAATTTTTCTGCTTCCATTTCTTGATCAAATGCTTGATAGGTTGGTCGGACGTGCTTTTTATTGCTTCCTTGGTGGATACTCCAGCTACAATCAGATTCTTATTGGTCCTGAGGACCAAGAGAAGACCGCTTTCACTTGTTCCTATGGTACTTTCGCGTTCTCGCGGATTCCATTTGGGTTATTCAATGCACCGACAACGTTTTAACGATGTATGATGGCCATCTTCACCGATATGGTGGAGGACTTTCTTGAGGTTTTCATAGATGATTTTTCTGTGGTGGGGAATTCTTTTGAAGAGTGCTTGGACAACTTGGATAAGGTATTGGCAAGATGTGAGGAAACAAAGTTTGTTTTGAATTTGGAGAAATATCACTTCATGGTCGAGGAAGGCCTTGTCCTTGGCTACAAAATTTCAAAGCATGGTATTGAAGTTGATAAAGCCAAAGTTGAAGTGATCTCCAAACTCCCTCCCCTACATCTGTGAAGGGAGTGATGGGCTTCTTGGGTCATGCGGGGTTCTATCGTCGATTCATCAAGGACTTTTCTAAGGTGGTAAACCCCTTGTGCAAACTTTTGGAGAAGGATGCCAAGTTCCATTTCAACGAGGATTGTATGAAGACATTCGAATTGCTCAAGTATAAGTTGACTACTACTCCTATTATCACCGCACCGAATTGGAGCTTACCTTTTGATCTCATGTGTGGTGCAAGTGATGTGGTGGTTGGAGCAGTATTGAGGCAACGTATCAACAAAATCTTCCATCCGGTATACTATGCTAGTAAGACCATGAATGATGCCCAAGTCAACTACACAATGACCGAAAAAGAGCTCTTTGTTATTATCTTTGCTATGGAGAAGTTCCTCCCATACTTGATGGGTGATGATAGGCTATAATTGCGTATTTTAGTCTCTTATTACACTCTAGTTTACTACACTTTAATTGAGCTTGAGCTTTAATCGCTAGTGTTTTACACTAATTGTATGTTTTATGCCTTGTAGGAGTGATTCCGAGCTATATAGATGTTATGGAATGAATTAAGTGATTTGAAGCTTTTAAGTATGAGTAAAATCCCAAGTAATTAATCCGGGATCGTGTTCGGGGGTCAAATTTGATAGTTAAGAACAAACGAAGACTCGAGCAGGCATATTGCATGCTGTCTAGTAAAATAGACATAACTCTTTTCTCCGGACTCTATTTGGTCTATATAATATATGGTTAGAAATAGAACTCGAAGATCTAAAACTTTCATGTTTTATGTTTTTCCAAATTACAAACGGAACAGGGCTAAAAATGCGATCAAGACCGCGATCGCGGACCTGACGCGCAAATGGGGCAGAAACTTTTCGATGTGCGCGGCCACTAGCGTGGTCTTAGCGCGGCCGCACTACTCTAGACCCAAAAACTGTCCTTTTTCTAGTAGGAGAAGGTATATTATTTGGGTCCGAACCTACTTGGTATATATACATGGAAAAATGGTATTTTGAGGAGGTTGGACATACTTTTGACACAAATTCGACCTAAGGAGGCAGAGACACAATAGGAGAAAGGCAGAGAATTCTTCTATGAGTTTTTCCTTCCTCTTCCTATTTTTCCATTGTTGGTTATGACTTCTAGTATTGTAGTTTTACATACTATTATGAATAACTTATTTGTTATCTAGGGTTTTGTTGAAACCTTTTGTAGGATAAATTCTTGTTATGTTTTTATATAATTAAGTCGTTGGATTTCTCTACTTGTTCAACTACGTGTTTATTGTTGTTGATTGATTGGCCATCGATTGACTATGCCTATTTATTATGTGTTGCTTGAGAAAGGATACATATTTAGGTGGTTGTTGAACAACGTCACTCCTAACGTATGTGAGAAATCAATACAACGGGTTTAAAGGTAGGTTTAGAAATAACGAAGCCTTGGTGTGGTCATAGTGAGCGGTTAGATAAAGCCAACTAGCATAGTTCGAGAGAATATTCCTAATAAATTATTATAGTTGATCGAGAGAGAATTACGACACCTAAAGTGATCATGATCAGTAGAGAATACATAGGCGAAATTGTAGGGAACATAGCGAGAATGATTCTGACAATTGGGGAAATCATAACTCTAGACCTCCTAAATTTAATCTCCAATCCTTAGCATCTTTAGTTGTTAATTTACTGCTTTATTTTCTTAGTCTATTATTTAGAAATAAATATTATAATCTCTATAATTAGGAAATTATTTGGACTTGTGTTTCTTAGCAATATTGAACAATTATAGCGAAACCTTAGTTCTCTGTGGGATTCGACTCCAGAATTTTAGAACGAATTATATTTGCAACGACCGCTTATCCTTTTTAGGACTAGAGTTGGGCGTGATCAAATTTTGGCGCCGTTGTCGGGGAACGAACGATGTAGTTGTAGGTGTACATATTGCTAGGTTTCAAGTTTGAAATTTTTTTTCCAGTATTTAATTTTTATTTTCTTTATAGTTTTATTTGTTAATTTAAAAACATGGCATCATGGAATTATGAGAATATGGATGTTGGTAATTCTACTTTTGATCCTCGTTATGCATATTGTGGAGGAAACCACCCAGAACAAAATTATCAAAATATTCCCGAGAGCGAGTTATGTCACCAACTCAATCTTATGTGTGGAATGTGTGTGATATGTATGGTGGTCAAAATTGTCACTTTTATGGTTGTGCTTATATTTCTTATCTTCCCCCAACCCCTTTCTATGATGGTTCTACCTTTTATTGTGAAGTTAATAGGAACAAAGAACCTGGGAATGCAGACTTGAAGGAGATCAAGGATATATTAAAGTGCCTTCTGGAACAAAATAATGAGAAACAATTGCAACTAGAAAGACAAGAGGCAAATATTCATAAGTTGGAGGCTCAATCAAGTGGTTGGAGTTTTTAATGCTCAACAAGCCAATATTGAGGATATTAGCCACGAAGAGCATGAATTTGAGGTGTTAATTGGGGAGGTCAGAGTAGAACATCAACAACCTAGCCAACTACAATTTGAGGATGTCGATGTTGAAGAAGTGAGACTAGAGCCAGCCAAGGACTTTGAGGATATAAATTTTGTTGACTCTAGTATCATTGATGTTGAGAATGTTGAAAGTCCTGAAGTTCATGTGTTTGAGCGCATTGGTCCAAACTCCAAGCATTTTTCCACATTATGTTTGGATGATGATATAGAAATAGAGTCATCCGAACCAATTCAGGATTCAAGGAATGAGGAACAAGGTGCATATATTCTGAAATTCTTCTTGCCAGAAAGCCAGGATTACATACCTCATACAAAGGCCAAGGAGTGCAGAATACAACATTATTTCCTTGGGCCAGTTATATTCGTTCCACCGCCCTATGACCATAATCATAAGCTTGAATCAAAACTTGGGGTTCAATTCATAAGCTCGAGGTGGAGGCAAAAAGTGATTTAAATCGTGCCGTGACGTTAAATCAAGCGCTTGTTGGGAGTCAACCCAACTTTATTCTTTTATTTTTAATTTAGTTTATTTTTTTTATTGTATTATTCTTGTAGTGTTGTTTGATTTTTTTTAGGAGCATGGAATGCAAAGCCATTGGAAGGATGCTATAGCAAACCATATGGTTGGAACTAAGTGTGAGGTACCCGCACGAAGGACCAAGCCTGGAAGAAGACTGAGTACCCCATGAGATGCTAGTGCTTCGGCCGCCTACCAGGGAGTTTCTTTTACCCACTTATAGCTATGATGTGCATTGGGGACAATGCACAATTTTAAGTGTGGGGTGAGGAGATCATCTGTGTGACTTTCCATGCTAATTTAGTTGTGTTAGTTTATTGAATAATTTTTTTTACAAAAATAGTAAAGATTGGACTTTTCCCGACGATGGATATATTAGACAATTTTCTTGAGGGATTTAAGTCTAAAGAAAAAAAACAAAAAGATTTTCTTTTGTTAGGTAGTGTAGAAATTCCCCCTTGGTTTTTCTTTGTGCCGCGGTTCTTTTCCAAAGGTTTTGTTTGAACCGGGTGTAGTTAGTTTTATTTATTTTTTTAGGAAGAGGATCCATTATGTTGAGTTTTGAATTGAAGCAATATCTCTTGACTCTGTTATTCCTCGAGAATAGTGAGTACTTTGGTTGTGACGCTTAGGCTCAGTTTTTGACTCTTGTATAAGTACCTTAAATTGTATGATTTTAAATTTGCTTAACTGCTTTGACTAGAGTGTCTTGATGAAATCAATCCTAAGTGAGTTATCTGTCATGTGTGTGTAAGGTTTGTGTGTTATTCTATGCATTGCATTTGATGTCTAGAACTTGCCCCGTGTGTTTGCAAAGCGAAATAATAGTTTTGTTCAGTCTTGAAAGTGATATACGCGTTTCTTTGTTGAGCCAGATATGTATATTTTACCCACCTAATTGATATGTATCATAGTTAGCCCGTTTGAGCATGTAATCCTGTTTCTTTGGCAACCACATTACAAGCCTTACCCATTTGTTTGAATTAACCATCTATTTGAACCTACTAACCTCTCATAACACTTGAATTGTGATGATTTATGTAAAAGTTCAAGTGTGGGGTGGTTGGTTTGGCTTTTGAGTGGAATTAATGAAATAAGGAGAAAGGTGTACTGTTTCGAAAAAAGTAAGAGCCACTTGAAAAAAAAAAAGTTGTATTGTTGTGAAAAAAAAAATATCCTTGATAAGTGGTGGCTCTTGATGTAATTGTGCTTAAAGAAGTATGGGGTAATATACATTGATGTGAATGTAGAGTTTGGTTTGACATAAGTATGAGGTTTGAATGTTAAAGTATATGTATTAAAGTGCTTACGGAGGTGTAGTTACTCTTATATCTAAATGTATCCTACCCGTCCCGCAGCCTACATTACAACCAAATAAAGTCCTACTTGATCCTAGACTGAATAAGCTCGATTAGTAGAGTAGTACACTACGAGCAAGCCTATGGTGAATTTTTTGTGGCATATGAATGTTATTTCTGAGAGTGAGTGAATTCTTTGTATCTAGAGTTCCTAAGTTTCTTAAATTTTATTGTGTGGAACTACTCCCTTTTGTTGTGTGAGGGCACTTGATTCATGAAGGAAAGGTAATATCAGTGACCTCTATGTTAGAATAAGTGGGTGAGTTGTGAATAATGCGTGGTACTTGTGAGTCAAATCTTGAGGTGAAGATGTTACCCTTTTATGCTTAGTCTATTTTAAATATTCTTGGTGTGATGAGTTAGGGGAATTGCTTAAAAAGGTCGTGTCTATATAAAGTGTAATTTGATTGCTCGAGGACGAGCAATGGTTTAAGTGTGGGGTGTTGATGATAGGCAATAATTGCGTATTTTAGTCGCTTATTACACTCTAGTTTACTGCATTTTAATTGAGTTTGAGCTTTAATCGCTAGTGTTTTGCACTAATTGTGTGTTTTATGCCTTGTAGGAGTGATTTCGAGCTATATAGATGTTATGGAATGAATTCAAGTAATTTGGAGCTTTGAAGTCTGAAGGAAATCCCAAGGAATTAATCCGGGATCGTGTTCGGGTGTCAAATTTGATAGTTAAGAGCAAACGAAGACTCGAGGAGGTATATTACGCACTGTCTAATAAAATAGTCATACCTCTTTTCTCCGAATTCAATTTTGGCTATATAATATATGGTTAGAAATATAATTCAAAGGTCTACAACTTTCATGTTTTACGTTTTTCCAAATTCAAAACGGAACAGGGTGAAAAACGCGATCGAAACAGAGACAGCGGACCTGACGCGCAAATGGGGCAGAAACTTTTTGATGTGCGCGGCGCGGCCGCGCTACTCCAGACCCAAAAACTGTCCTTTTTTGTGTAGGAGAAAGTATAATTGTTTGGGTCCGACCCTAATTGGTATATATACATGGAAAAATGGTATTTTGAGGAGGTTGGACATACTTTTGACACAAATTCGACCTAAGGAGGCAGATACATAATAGCAACAAGGCGAGGAATTCTTCTACGAGTTTTTCTTTCCTTTTCCTATTTTTCATTGTTGGTTATGACTTCTAGTATTGTAGTTTTACATACTATTATGAAATAATTTTTTATCTAAGGTTTTGATGGAACCTTTTGTAGGATAAATTCTTGTTATGTTTTTTTATAATTGAGCCGTTGGATTTCTCAACTTGTTCAACTACGTGTTTATTGTTGTTGATTGAATGTCCATCGATTGACTGTGCCTATTTATTATGTGTTTCTTGAGAAAGGATACATATTTAGGTGGTTGTTGAACAACACCCCTAACGTATGTGAGAAATCTATACAACGGGTTTAAAGGTAGGTTTAGAAATAATGAAGCCTTGGCGTGGTCATAGTGAGCGGTTAGATAAAGCCAACTAGCGTAGTTCGAGAGAATATGCCTAGTAAATTATTGTAGTTTATCGATAGAGAATTACGACACCTAAAGTGCTCATGATCAGTACAGAATACATAGGCGAAATTGTAGGGAACATAGCGGGAATGATTCCGACAATTGGGGAAATCATAACTCTAGACCTCCTAAATTTAATCTCCAACCCTTAGCATCTTTAGTTGTTAATTTACTAGTTTAGTTTCTTAGTTAATTAGTTACAAATAAACATTATAATCTCTATAATTAAGAAATTATTTGGACTTGTGTTTCTTAGGAATATTGAACAATTATAGCGAAACCTTAGTTCTCTGTGGGATTCGACTCCGTACTTTTAGACCGGATTTTATTTGCAGTGACCGCTTATTCTTTTTAGGACTAGAGTTGGGCATGATCAATGGGTACAAAGGTGATTGTTCACACCGACCATGCGGCGCTTCGATATTTGATGAGCAAGAAAGATTCTAAAGCAAGATGGATGCACTGGGTGCTTCTTTTACAAGAGTTTGATCTAGAGATTCAAGACCGCAAGGGTAGTGAAAACCAAGTGGCGGACCACTTGTCTTGTTTAGAGAAGGAGGGGAGGCCATATGATGGCCTTGAGATAAACAAATTATTTCCAGACGAGCAACTACTATCCATTTCTATGATCGGGATGCCATGGTTAGCTAATTTAGCCAATTATCTTGTGAGTGGCATTGTACCGAATGAGTTCTCTTCAAAACAAAGGAAGAAGCTCAAACGGGATTGCCTTGACTATTATTGGGATGTGCCTTATCTCTTCCGGATTTGTACTGATGGTGTGATTCGACGATGTGTACTGGAGGAAGAACAAATGGGAATTCTTGAGGCTTGCCATTCTTCGCCATATGGTGGTCATCATGGTGGAGCTAGAACGGCTACACAGGTGTTGAGTTGTGGATTCTATTGGCCTACTCTTTATAAGGACGCTAGTGATCTTGTTAAGCGTTGTACTGAATGTCAAATGGCCGATGGTATTTCTAAGAAAAATGAGATGTCTATCACCACCATCTTGGAGATTGACATTTTTGATGTGTGGGGCATTGATTTCATGGGTCCGTTCGTGAGCTCTTGTGGGAACACCTACATATTGGTGGCTGTGGATTATGTGTCAAAATGGGTATAAGTCGTAGCTTTTCCCAATAATAAAGCTCAGAGTGTGGTGGCGTTTTTGAAAACGAACATATTCACAAGGTTTGGCAATCCAAGGGCCATTATTAGTGATGGGGGATCACACTTTTGCAACAAAGATTTTGATACCTTACTCTCAAAGTATAGTCTCACTCACAAAGTGTCGACCCCCTATCATCCTCAAGCAAGTGGACAAGTTGAAGTCTCCAACCGGGAGATCAAGAGCATTTTGTCAAAGACCGTGAATGCCAACCAGACAGATTGGTTGAAGAAACTGGATGATGCTCTTTGGGATTATAGGACGACTTACAAAACACCAATTGGTATGTCTCCTTATCAGTTAGTGTTCGGGAAAGCTTGTCACCTACCGGTGGAACTTGAGCACAAGTCTATGTGGGCATTGAAGAAGCTTACTCTTGAGTGGGATGTCACCTCCAACTTAAGGGTGGAATAATTGAATGATCTTGATGAATTCCGGTTCCATGCATATTCAAGTTCGTCCTTGTACAAGGACAAGATGAAGTACCTCCATGACAAGTATATCCGGCATAAAGAGTTCAAAGAAGGCGATCTGGTGCTATTGTTCAATTCCGGACAAGTTGAATTCCAAGTGGGGTGACCCATTTGAAGTTGTGCCCCCTTTGGTGCATTAGACTTGAAGAACAAAAATGATGAAATGTTTAGAGTCAATGGTCACCAGGTGATTATCTTGGCAAGGTTGATGATGGCCACGTTGTGGCATTGCTTCATTTCAAGTGATTGATGGTAACCTGTGTCGTGCCGCGACGTTAAATCAGACGCTTCTTGGGAGGCAACCCATGTTTCTTTTCAATTTTTTTTATTTTTCTTCTTTTTAAATAGGGTATGTATTGAGCTAACTGGTTTTGTCGTGAATTGCAGGAATGAGTGTGTATTGCAGGGACAATCTGAAAAAAATGGCCAAGTGTTGAATTTATGCGGACCGTACCAAAAAGCGGACCGCACAAAAATATTTTCAACCGCAGAGAAGGGTCTGCGTCCGCACAACTGGGAACCCAAAATCACCAACTCTCTGAAGTTGGAATTTGTAGAAAAATGGCCAACATACGGCCGCTCACAAAATGATGCGGACCACACAAGGTTATGCGGATGCATTCATTTTTGTGCGGACCGCAGAGTTCCATCCATGTACAGGTAAGGAGTGCGGACCGCAGAGTTCCATCCATGTACAGGTAAGGAGTGCAGACCGCACTCAAAATTGTACGGCCGCACTCAGGTGAGTTTTTGACCGACCTACCCAGAGTATAAATAGGGCTTTTCACCATTATTCACACTTTACACTCTCCGAACTCCCAATCCCTAGAAAACATTGTGCAACCCAAAAATAGTTCACAAATCACACTCAATTCATCAAGCTAGATTCTTACTTGCATCATTCACTACTGGTATGTTCAATTCATGTAGATTTTTACTCATTTTACTCAATTTTTGTTTTTGTTTTCTTTGATTAGTTTAGTCAAATTTAGGCTTTAAAATGTCAAATGTGCTTAATATGTTCTTCAAAATCATGTGGCTAGATTCATACATGTTCATCAGGGACTGGGTAGACCACTAATCTTGTTAATTTGTGCACATAATGCTTAATTTGTGAAAATATTTGCAAGAACCCTAAGTTTAGGGCCGACACTGTTTGAATTGTGCGACCTCACACATTTTTGTGCAGTCCGCATAACTGATAAATTGGGAATTTGTCTTGTTTGGAATGTGCGGACCGCACTCAAAATTTGGAGGTCTGCAGAAAAAGTGTGCGGCCACATAAAAATGTGTGCGACCACACTCTAAAACTTCAGAGAGTCAGAACTTTCAGGTTTGGACTTGTGCAACCGCACTCAAAATTATGCGATCCGCACTTGAGGATGTGCGGAAGCACTCACAGCTGTGCGGTCCGCACTCCAGGTTGTGGCCGCACTTCAAAATTGTGCGGTCTACATTAGACAGTCTATGGCCGCACTCAGAATTGTGCGGTCTGCATTGTCTCAGTGATGACTGATTGTCTGCAATTGTGCTGCAACTGTATTACTTGTTTTGAACTCAACTGACATATATAACTTTTATTGCAGACAATGGTTAGATCCTGTGGTAGAGGCAATACATCAAAAGGGAAAGGTGAATCCTCCCGAGGCAGGGGTAAAAGCACTCACCCTCTGGGAGTGCAATCAAAACCTATTGCCAAGAAGCCGACCACCGGTAGAGGAAGGGCCACAGAGCCCTCAGAGTCCATCTATTATGAACCATTAAGATAAGACTCTGAGGGTCAGTCTATGGAGGTTCAGCCTGAGCCTTAGTCCCAACCATCCCAACCCAATGGGCGCTATCAATTGCGCAATGAGTCTACAGACAGTTCTTCTGCTGATTTTGATGCGGGAAGCCAGGGTTTCGAACCCTCCTCTTCACCTACTCCTCCATCACCTATTGATATTGATGATGATGATGTCCCGGATGACGCTAGAGGAGGAGACACTCAAGTGGGTGGTCTTGAGATAACAAAGAAGAGGGAAATGTGGGAAGATAGATTTGTCAGCCTGTTAACATTTAACAGATTTCGGGAGTTGTGGCCCATGAGGTCGCTCACACTTGAGCGACAATTCTTGATGAAGGATTTGGATGTTCATAATCCAAATGTCCTTAGATAGTTCCAGGAGCGCAAAGGATAGAAGTGGTTCACTCACCCGGTCTTAGATGCAAATGAGCACTTGGTCAGGGAGTTCCACGCAAATGTAACTCACATCAAGAAAGGAACAACAGTGAAGGAAGTGAGAAATTTGAAAGTCCATTTCGATGCCTTCTCTTTGAATGCGTATGTGGGTTTTGAGCAAGTGGAGGAAGTCCAGTACTTAGAGAAGTTAGCTTGGGGTGAAGCAGCTCGCCCTTAGCTAGTTGAGATTTTGGCTGCCCCGAGGACCACCACCACCATAGATTACAACAGGAGTTCCTATCCTCTGGGCCACCCTCAATTTCAAAGCTAAAGGGTGGCAAACCTCTGTGTGTAGCAGGATTGATTCGAGCTTAAATGAGAACAACCTCCCACTTCGCCAAGCAGTTCTGGTGGCTTCTATTATGGCGGGGTACCCGATCAATGTGGGTGCCATCATGTCAACCAAAATCACACTGGCGGTCCAAAAAGTGAAAAGTCATACCCATATCCAAACACCCTCACAGAGTACTTCAATGATGCAAAGGTGGAGCCAAGGCCATATGACACAAAGGTAAAAGCTAAGAGGACTTTTTCATGGTATCACTTGCAGGGTGCGGACAACCCAAAGTTCAAGGGTAAGGACACTACCACTGTTGGTCAGTCTAACGAGCCATCAATGGTAGGTTCAGAGGCTGCTGCTGAGCCATCCACAACTCCCACACCTTCCACAGCAGTCGGACCTTTCACCGGAACAGACGCCATGCCACCACCTTCATCCTCTAGGCCACCAAGTTCAGTTCTTGTGCCAGCCTCATCCACCTATCCTCTCATTGCGTTGCGAGTCTCCCAGACTTTGGCGAGCCTCAAAAACTAGATGCAGATAGACACTTCTAAGCTGTCTGACATATCCAATATTGTTGCAGTGCAGTCCTATACTCCAACAGTGTCACAGGTACCTCCATCAGTGGAGGAAACATTGAAGAAGATTTTGGACAACCAGAAGACTATCATGGACACTCTAATAGCTCGGGGGGGGGGGGGGGGGGGGGGGGGGGGGGGTTCTAATTGAGGACTTTTCCAAGCAAGTGAAGTAAATGAGAAAATCCTAGGCTTCGAAGAAAGAAGTGGATAGTGTGAGACAGGAAGTGAAGAAGTTAGCAGCAGCAGCAGGTGACTTGCCCTTTGACTTACTGATGGAGACAAGTCCATCAATACCAACAACACCATCAGCAGAGGCTCCATTAGCAGAGGCATCAGCTGGACAGTCTGACGATCCAGATCTCACTGCCCCCACTGCTGAGGAGATGCTTCAGATGCTCACCAACCCTATTGTCCCTCAGCCCGGAGATGATGACATACAACTAGAGGAGACCGGGGGTGGTGATGTTGCTAGTCACGTCGAGACCACATAGGGAGTTTTCCTTACTCTCTACCCTCTTATGTTTTGATTTGCTAAGCATTGAGGACAATTCTACTTGTTCTTTTTCTGGGGGGGGGGGTTAATTTATTTTGGTATTTTGGATGATTTTGATGATTTTTGATGACATTTGATTATATTTGGGCCTGTAATAACTTTAATTCTCTTTTTCTTTTATATTTATTTTCTCCCTAATTATATATATAATCATCTCTCTTGTATATATTCATTTGCTTTACCTTCGGTAGTTTATTTCATAGCTTCTTCATTTTGCTTTCTTAATAGTATAGCTTCTTAGTTACTTAATTAGCTTCTTTTTGATTTGGTAGCTTCTTTTTATGTTTTAGTGAACAATAAGCCTTTGGTTTTCTTAATGCCATGGTTCTTTCCAAAGGTGAGTCTTGTGTGAACCGGGTGGATCTTCCCAACGATGGATGGCGTGACAACCTTCTTAAGGGATTGAGTCAACTTTTGATGTTTAGGTAGAAACAGGTAGTATTAATGAATAAATAAGGGTCGAGCATGCTTCATTTGGTACCAACACACTTAAATATGCGCTTATGGTTAAAAACAAGTTTTTGTTAAAGAAATAGCTCTAGTTAGTGACCTTGTGACTCTTTTGTTGACTTAGGCAATCATCAGGTGGTTTAGTAGAACCATTAGAGATTTTCAATCTTGAATGCAGTTGTTATGGGCCCTCGACTCTTTTCCCTTTAATAATTCGGTTGTGTGAGAAGTGAGAAATTTTTTTACAAGTGCAAGTACCCGTGCGAATGGTCTAGAACTTACCCCGAATGTGTTTCTAGGCGAAATTCTAAGTTATCTTGGCTTGAGAAGTGATTATAGGCTCTCCTTCGCCCATTTTGAAACCTTCCATGGTCCACCAATGATATCATATTTAGTAAAACCTTTTGAGTCTAAATCCTTTTTATTCGATAACCACATTACAAGCCTTTAACCGTTTTATAGTGACTCTCTCTTGGCACCCGACTTTTCTTTAGCACTCATGTGATTAAAATGGCAAAAACATAAGTTTGGGCGAGAGACGAGGAGTTTAAAGATGGTTTCAAGGCACAAAAAGACAAAAGAACTGAAGAATAGAAAAAGGCAAAGAAAGAGAAAGGAAGAACAAAGAAAAACACAAAAAGAAAGTGAATAATGTGAAAGGGTTGAAAAAATGCAAAAGAAAGCAAAAGTGAAAAGCATGGAGAAAGCAAAGAAGGAGATTGTGAGTATCATGACAATGAAAGAGTGATGTCAAGTCTCTCTAATCCTCTGAGGAAAAAATAAAATGACTCAAAGAGTCGGCAAAGAATGAGCAAACAAGAGAATATGAAGTGCTAAAAGAAAGATGAATCGAATCCAATCCGATATTTTCCTCCTTAGTCCAAAAGCCTTCATTACATGCCGAAAATCACTATGTGATTTCAAGCCGATCAAGATTACATTAGTGGTGATCTACATGAGGGGAAAGTATATGGTTTTTAGAGCCGAACTTGTGATATTCTTTTGAGAGTGATGAGCGAGTCTTTCTCGAGTCATTATTTTGAATTCTTCATTCGTGAGTGAGATGAGCTTCCGGAGAGTGAAGGAGGAAGAGTTTGGGATCCAAAATGACTTGCATAAAAGTGCGAACTTCCTTGATGAACAAAGTCAATCCTTGATGCTCAACCGTCACATTATAGCCATTTGTGCTTCAACATTCAAATCATATGCTTGTTAATGATTCATGAGTGTGTGGGTAGTTGTTGGTCCCAATTGATTTGTGTTTTACTCAAACTAGGCCAGAGGAAATATCCCTTTTTCTATTGGAGGTGGGAATTTCCTTAATTGATTGAGAAAAAGCAAAAGCTTAAGTTTCGGGGAGTTGATAAGCAGGGATTTTGACCACTTATCTGCTCTCTTTTAGTTGCGTTTTAGCTAAAAAAATTCTTAAAGATATTCCCGAGAAATAATGAAATGTGCTTTCTTGCAGGAATATTAGGAAACGAGCCAAAGAAGTAAGAATCAACTCAAAAATGAGTCAAAAATGAACAAGGACCAAAACAAGGCAAAAAGGCCTACAGTGCGGACCGCACAATACTGTGTGTGGCCGCAAACAATGAAAGCACTGTTAGATTTCCTTCAGAGAATACGGACCACACAATTATTGTGTTACCGCAAAAGAGGAGATTCTGAATGTTGATTTTAGGAAATCTGAAGATATGTGGACCGCACAATTATTGTGCGGCCGCACTCACAATGTGCGGTCTGCAGAAGAAGGTCCAGCCCTAGTCCAATATCAAGTGTGCGGCCGCACTCAGAAATGTGCGGTCCGCACAATTAGATGAAGTGCGACTGCATCCCACTTTTATGAGACCGCAGAAAGCTCAGTTGACCAGTCAAGCTCAAAGTGCGGACCGCACACAAAATTGTGGCGCCGCACAACCTCCCTAGGGGTATTTTTGTCAGATATTTTTAGTTTAGTATAAATAGAACTTTTTGTTATTTTTAGGTCAAGTTATATCAGTGAGGAGCACCTGAGCCATTTTTCTTTACTGTATTGAGTAATATTGTACTATATTAGCTTCTAAACATAAGATTTTCTTTCCTTAATCAATTATTATGCATTCTATCATAATTTCTTCCTTTATTTCTTCATTTTCTATGAGTAGCTAAACCCTTAGTTAGGGTTGTGACCCAACCCTAGTATGGGTACTTAATAGGTTATTAATTTAGAGTTGATTTATGATTGAGTATATGATATTTAGCCTTGTTCTTGCTTGAAATATAGAATTAATGGTTGCAAATATTGATTCATACCTATTTAACTTAGTCTCTACTTGAGAAAGAGAGACTAAGTCTAGGAAAACTTGACTAACTAGGAATTGAGTGAACTCAAGAAATTGATAGCCCCAATTAAAGGGTCGAACCTAGAGATAGTAAGACCCGACTAGAGCATTTATCACTTGCTTTGTGAAATACCCATTTGGACTTGAGAAAGTCAAATTGAGCAAAGTCACTCAAACTACTGAGAGGTATAGATTCAATAATTGAGTGTGATTGCAATATTGTATCCCAATCAACCAAACATGCCCTAAATCTCTAAATGTGTTAGGTAACCAACTAGGCAGAAGTCGCAACCCTAGATCTTTTATCATTTGAAAAAAAAACAAAACCAAAAATATTGTCTCCTAGTTTTATAATTGCAATCAATAGCTTAATGTAGAAGTAGAAACAACAATCGAGAATGTGGAAGAGTAATCTAAGGCATATCATACATTCACACTAAATATATACCTAATCCAAAATCTAACTCCCTGAGGATTCGACCCCGACTTGCGTTGGGTTTTTCTTATTGCATCGACCGCCTCACTACCTATATTTGCGATGTGAGTTTGGGCGAGATCAAAGACCCAGAGTCACGAGTACACGAGCAACTAAAATATCTACAAAATAGAGTATGAAATAAATACAACTCTTTTGAAGGAAATGGACATTAAAAGAGAGAAGAGGAAGGGGACTTCAAGGTCTGCGGATACCAACAGATCTACCTCAAGTCTCCATATGCAATGATCCGAGCTGACGCAGCTCATGCACAGTTGGCACCAATACTAGGATCTGTATAAGTAGTGCAGAAGTGTAGTATGAGTAAAATCGACCCAATATACTCCGTAAGTGTCGAGTCTAACATCGACAAGGTAGTGACGAGGCTATGACAGGACACTTACGTAAATAAATCTGCACAAGTATATATATGAAGCAGTAATAATAACTGAGAATAACAACATACAAACTGGGATGGGACATGCAACATGAGAAATATATGTTAATTACGACATGTATGACATCCCGTAATAGCCAAATAAATCATCAACCAATAGAACCAGATAAGCCAATGATATGAAGATGGCACATCATCACCCTTAGTGTTTTTATTCTCGTTCTTTCTATGAAATGACGACATAACTAAAATAAAATATCACGGTGTTACCCTTCGTGCTTTTACTCTCAATATCACCATGTAAAAATGAATAAATGAGATGAATGGAATGACATCATCTTTCGTTCTTTTACTCTCTTCCTCATCAGATAATAATGAAAAAATAAGATAAATGGCACGGTATCACCCTTCGTGTTTTCACTCTCTTCCTCAACATGCGTTAATCAATAAATGAGATAAATGCAATGGTACAACATCACCCTTCGTACGTTTACACTCTTTTTTTCCATATAATGAGGATAATATGGATTCGAGAAATAAATAATGTGGAGAATGAATTTAACAACAAATATGATTCCAAGATACCAAACTTCAACATCCAAAATACTCAACAATTGCGAAATAAGAAATAATTACGGAAGGAATATTCCAATAAGTAATAATATAACCTAAGCATGGATATCATAATTAAAAATTCAATAAAACACAAGGAAAGAAGTTCCACCCGCATGATTTAACCCAACAACTACGCATAAGTACTCGTCACCTCACATATACGTTGGACCCACACATTAAACACATAGCAAATATGCTAACAAGTCCTAATCCTCAAGCCAAGGTTAAAAACAATATTTACCTCGCTTAGCAATCAAATCAAAGGTCAACCGGGGATTTTCCTCTAAAATTCACCTCCAAACCAATCGAATCTAACCAAGTAATGTTCAAGCAATTCAAAATAAGCTTTAAAAGCTATCCATGAGTGAAAAAGATTCAATCTTTAACAATTTGGGAAAAAGTCAATAAAAATCAACCCCGGTACCGTTTGGTCAACACCCAAGATTCGGATCAAAACCCAATTACTTATTCACCCTGAGCCCGATTGTTACACCCCATATTTTCGTACGTAAAAGTCCGTCGTAAGCAAACTAATGTAAGACCAAAAATGAGATCATCTTTGAAAGTATAAAAAGTAAGTTATCATGTTACCTCGGAGGTCGCAAATATTGAATATCATGAACAACAAGTACAAAGAGGGTTGGAAGGTTCATAAGCTAAGGAATTGAAGAAAATAATGTTTCGTCGAAAGTCGACAAGTTGGGAATGTTATAACCTGTACCTTTAGGGTGAGACTAGGGTTCTTAACATGACAAGGAGGTTATGTTATGAGTTATGTTAGTCGTATGATAGTCGTGTGTTAGGTTTTGAAGTCAGGCGAGTTGTGGAACAAAAGTCGAGGAAAGTCATCACAAATTACGTTCATAAGTTTTACTGAAATGTGGGTCGAATGTAAATGCAATTTTCTATCAATATAATTAGAGTTATGGGGTTTTCCACCCATCAAATTTAATCTTTGTGAGTCAGTTCTCTAAATTATTAAAATGTTTGTCAATACGACATCGGAGTAGAGAGATATATACGTTTTTGCTAGACTGAGCAGACTGTTAGGTGACAAGTAGGTGTATCACTTACTTGCTTAAATGAGAGTCCAAAAAGATGCTATTTTGGGTTGGAAAAAGAGACCATTTAAGGTATTATATCCTGAAATATAACACTCATTATATATCACAATAACCATACATAAACCCCCCAAAATTCCTCCCAAAAAATGCACACAAACCGTACTTGATTTTCTCTCCTTTTCAAGTTCTAGTTGGAGGAAAAACCTAGAGTTTGAAGAACTAAGATAGGAGCTGAGTTATTCAACAAATAAGGTAAGTTAAATTCTCCCTTTCCTATATTTTATCTGCTGGAGATGTGTGTAAAGTCGTTCTACAAATGTACGGAAGCCGTGAGTTCGAGTTATTCACTTGTAGCAAACTGTTTTGTGGATTGTTTTGTGTTGCTATTGGATTGTGTGTTTTGATACTATTTTATGGAGTTTAGGAGGAGAAAAGGTGTGGATAAACACCACATAAATTCAATGTGGTAGTCTGGTCGTTCATCGTAAAATTTTTGGGTCGTTTGACACTACTATAGTGGTCGTTTTGTGTATGAAGAGATTGGGGTGTGTTGGGATGTATTGTAGTATTTTATGGTGTATATAAGGTTGGAAAATAATGTATATATATTGTTATTATTTTTTTCTTGTGTTTTTAGTGTTATCTTGAATTTGGAGGAAGTAAGGATTATAGGGGAGATGCTGCCCGTTTTAATACAAAATAAGTTTGTCGTTCATTATGTGATAGTTGTACCTTTCGTAACTTAATGATATTATAGTTGTTGTAGATTAAGGTGAGAAGAGGTGAGTTCAAATTGGTGATTGGAAATATTTTGATAAGGTATGTTAAGGCTAAACCTTTCCATCATTTTGGCATGATCTCGTACCTACATATGTTTGATAACGAGACATAAAGAGATGTTCGTATTCCTGAATTCATTCACATTATCCTACTCTCATAAGTTACAATATTCTCCCTTATTGGGAAGTTCTATTCAGTTAAGTATTGTCTTCTATCAATCAAGAGAGTAGCGAGTTTATACCCTATCAGTTAGTGCAGTATGTTGGGCTTGTAGGCCTTGTATATATATTTTTATTGGTTTTTCAGTTGTATGACATTGCATGTTCAGATTCCATCGGTTGCAAGTTGCTACGCTAGATTAAGTGAGTCATCGCGTCCCCGTCTCTCCCCCCAGGTTCGGGTAGTGACAAACTTGGTATCAGAGCAAATCTATCCTAGGGAGACTACAAGCCGTGTGTAGTAGGGTCTTGTTTATAGATGTGTTGTGCACCACATTTTATAAGCAGGGAACTACAGGGCATTTAGGAGTTGGTTACCCTTCTTTCAAATCTAAATTGCATTATAGAACTGAGTTATAGGAAATTTGAGTTAAACTTACATGTTGTTATTTGCATACACAGATGATGGTGACTAGGAAGACTACGACTATCCAAAGGAGAGATATAACAGCAAGTGAGGGGACCATCAAGGTACCCCCAATAGATGACACCAAGTCTGAGGCCCAGGAGATACCCTTACTCAGCCATTACCGGCTCCTCTACCACATGAGGAGATTCCTAGGGATACCACACATTTGGTTCCCCCTCCATTTCCATCATATCATGACTTGAGGAGTGCAGTGCATTTGTTGACACAGTTAGTAGCTACGCAGCAATAGGCTAGAGCATCAACTAGTGTAGAATCATCTGAGGGGTCTGGGAGTTTAAGGGTCCAAGAGTTTATTGCTTCGAATTCCCAAGAGTTCACGGGGACAGATCAGAGGGAGGACCTGTAGGATTTCATAGATCAACTTCATAGGAACTTTGGGGTTATGCATGCCATGGAGAAAGAGGCAGTTGAGCTAGCAACTTTTCGATTCCGAGATATAGTCATCCTTTGGTGCTAGGGATGGGAGAGGTCCAGGGGACGTGATGCACCTCCAGTTATTTGGAAGAATTTTTCAAATGCCTTCCTTGACTAATACTTACCGTGGGAAATACGGCAGGCTCAAGTTGATTAGTTTCTAGACACCAAGCAGGGCAATATTAGTGTTCGAGATTATAGTGTCCGATTTGACTCATTGGCCAGATATGCTCCATCCATAGTTGCTACTATGACAGATATGATCCACAGGTTTATAGTAGGGTTGGCTCTAGAATTGTCTGAGGCATGTTCCACCACTGCATTGCAGGATAGTATGGATATCTCCCGGATTCAGGGAATTCGCCCAGAATATAGAAAGGGGCAGGCATCGGCAACATGGGACAGAGAGGAATGAGCAAAGGCAACGTAGAAGGATGAGATTTTCCAGGTCTCAGGAGTAGTCTCAGGGTAGTATAGGCCCCAGTACTTCGGACGACCACCTAGGCCTCCACCGCCTCAGTTACAGGGTTATAGGTATGACCGCTATACTCAGTTAGGACCAAGTGAGAGCTCACGGGTGTCGGGTTCGCAGCGACAACGAGGTTCAGGGTAGACATGGTCATTTTTGTCGCAGTGTGACATCTGTGATAAAGGACACTTGGGCCAATGCCGAGCAGGTTCTGACGCTTGTTATACATGTGGGCATTTGGGGCATATGATGCGAGATTGCCCAAATAGAGATTCTGGGGGTATGGCACAACCAACGAGTTCAGTCTATGTCCGTGCATCCTTCAGGGCCCGAGTCTCAATCTTCGGCTGGTAGAGGTCGAGGCAAAGATAGAGGTTCCATCTCAGGTGGCAATCAGAACCGTATTTATGCTTTAGCGGGTCGACATGATCAGGAGTCTTCACCACACGTTATGACAGGTACATTGACATTTGCTCTCACGATGCTTATGACTTGATAGATCCAGGATCTACTGTATCATATATTACCCCATTTGTCGTGGGGAAGTTTGGTATGGTGCTTGAAATACTAAGTTATCCTTTTGCGGTATCTACACCAGTCAGAGAATCGATTATTGCTAGATGGGTTTATCGAGGTTGTACGGTGACAATTTATAGTCATCAGACCTTAACCGACCTAGTTGATCTAGAGATGATTAATTTTGATGCTATCATGGGCATGGATTGGTTGGCAGCTTGCTATGCCACAGTTGATTGTCGAGCAAAGGCAGAAAAATTTCATTTTTGTGTGAGCTAGTCCTTGAACGGGTAGGTAATGCAACGACACCTAAAGGTAGGTTTATTTCCTATATGAAGGCGAGGAAAATGATCGCAAAATGGTGCATATATCATATTGTGCGAGTTAGATATGTCGATGCTGAGATACCTACACTTCAGTCTATTCCAGTAGTCAGAGAGTATGCAGATGTGTTTCCAGATGAGCTTCCAGGTATTCCCCTAGATCGAGAGATTGATTTTAGCATAGATTTACTTCCGAGAACTCAACCAATATCCATCCCTCCGTATAGAATGGCACTTACGGAATTGAAGGAGTTAAAAGAGCAGCGAAAAGATTTGTTGGAGAAGGTTTTCATCAGGACCGGTACCTCACCTTGGGGTGCACCAGTACTGTTTGTGCGGAAGAAAGACGGCTCGCTGAGGATGTGTATCGATTATAGGCAGCTGAACAAGGTAACTATGAAGAATAAGTATCCACTTCCAAGGATCGATGACTTATTTGATCAGTTGCAGAGGGCTAGATGCTTTTCAAAGATAGATTTGAGGTCGGGGTACCATCAAGTCAGAGTTCGGGAGAGAGATATTCCGGAGACATCCTTTAGGACCTGATATGGACACTTTGAGTTCCTTGTCATGTCCTTCAGGTTGACAAATGCACCTGCCGTATTTATGGACTTGACGAATAGGATATTCTGTCCATTTTTAGATCTGTTTGTGATAGTATTTATTGATGATATTATGGTTTATTCACGTTTAGAGGAGGAGCATGCAAACCACCTGCGAGCGGTACTCCAAACCCTTCGTGATCGTAAGTTGTATGTTATGTTTTCTAAATGTGAGTTCTTGTTGAAGTTGTAGCATTCTTGGGGCATATTGTATCCGATGAAGGTATAAAGGTAGACACTCAGAATATTGAGGCCGTGAAATCCTGGCCTAGACCTACCACTCTGACAGAGGTTCATAGCTTTCTAGGCTTAGCAGGATACTACCGAAGGTTCATAGAGGGTTTTTCTTCCCTTTCGTCGCCATTGATGAAGCTGACTCAAAAAGCAGCTAAGTTTCGGTGGACAGAGGCTTGCGAGCGGAGTTTCCAAGAGCTTAAGAACAGGTTGACCTCAGCGCCAATTCTAATACTTCCAGGGGGTACATAGGATTATGCCGTGTATTGTGATGCCTTCGGTGTCGACTTAGGATGTGTCCTGATGCAACATGGAAAGGTAATTGCGTACGCTTCAAGGAAGTTGAGGAAGCATGAGATGAATTATCCGAACCACGACCTTGAGTTAGCTGCGGTTTTCCATGCACTTAAGATATGGAGGCATTATTTATATGGTGCTCATATGGACGTGCTTACGGATAATAAAAGCCTGCAATATATATTCAAGCAAAAGGAGTTGAATTTGCGATATAGGCGATGGCTATAATTATTGAAAGATTACAACGTTAACATTCTCTACCTGCAATATATCTTCAAGCAAAAGGAGTTGAACTTGAGATAGAGGTGATGGCTAGAATTATTGAAAGATTACAACGTTAACATTCTCTACCATCCAGGGAAAGCTAATGTTGTATTTGATGCGTTAAGTTGCCGATCTATTGGTAGCTTAGATCATGTAGAGAATGAGAAAAGAGAACTAGCTAGAGAGCTTCATCAATTGGCTTGTGTGGGGGTTCGGTTAGTAGATTCTGACAATGGTGAAGTTCTTCTCCAAAACACTACAAAATCATCTCTCATAGCTGAAGTCAAGGAAAGGCAGGACGAGCAGGGGCGGATTTACAGGGGCGGAAGGGGGTTCATCCAAACTCCCTTCGCAGAAAAATTACACTGTATATATAAGGCAAAATCTATTTTTTACCTCTATATATTAAGTTTTGAACCCCCTTAACACAACTCAGAAGTGTAGTTTAGTGGTCAAGGGGGTTCAAAACCTTGATTAGGTCATAGGTTCAATCCCCACTAGCTACAAATTTTTTTTTGAAGCCCCTTCATGGAGATCCTACCTCCGCCACTGAGGACGAGGACCCAGAGTTGGTCGAGTTGAGAGAGTGAGTTTCGCAGCATAAAAAATCATTGTTAGAGCTCAAGAAAGATGATGTTCTCAGATACAGGGGTCGTCTGTGTATTCCAGATATAGCAGGGCTATGAGACAGGATTATGTCATAAGCACATTATTCGTGGTACTCCATTCATCCTGGATCGACGAAGATGTATCATGACATTAAGGATGTGTACTGGTGGAACGATATGAAGAAGAACATTGCTGAGTTTGTCGCCCAGTGTCCTAGTTGCCAGCAGGTGAAGGTAGAGCACCAGAAGCCGGGAGGGCTAATGTAGACTATTGAGATCCCGACATGGAAATGGGAGGCGATAAACATGGACTTCGTCATGGGTTTGCCTCGTTCTCATCATAAGTTCGATTCTATATGGGTGATAGTCGATAGGCTCACAAAATCAGCTCATTTTCTATTGGCCAGATCTACATATACTGCCGAAGATTATGCGAAGTTATATATTAAGGAGATAGTGCGGCTACACGAAGTATCAGTATCTATTATATATGACCATGGGGCCCAGTTTACCGCATATTTCTGGAGGTCATTTCATAGAGGCCTAGGGATTCAGGTGAATCCTAGCATAACTTTTCATCCACATACTAACGGACAAGCCGAGCGCACAATTTAGACGCTCGAGGATATGTTATGAGCATGTGTGTTGGATTTTAAAAGAAGTTGGGATGAGCATCTATCTCTTATCGAGTTTGCATATAATAACAGTTACCACTCCAGTATCCAGATGGCTCCATACAAGGCTTTGTATGGGCGTAAGTGCAGATCCACTATAGGGTGGTTTGATGTTGGAGAATCTGGGTTACATGGGCCATACTTGGTTCGGCAGGCCATAGAGAAGGTAAAGCTTATCCGGGAGAAACTTTTGACAGCTCAGAGTCATCAAATGTCATATTCTAACGTGCGGAAACAAGACTTAGAGTTTGGGGTTGATGATTGGGTATTCTTAAAGGTGTCGCCTATGAAGGGCGTGATGAGGTTTCACAAAAAGGGAAAGCTTAGCCCACGATATATTGGGCCTTATAGGATTAGTCAAAGAGTGGGCCGAGTAGATTATGAGTTAGATTTTCCCTCGGAATTGGAGTCTCTTCGTTTGATTTTTCATGTATCTATGCTACGGAGGTGCATTGGCGATCGTACCCGAGTGGTGCCCACTGATGATGTAAAGATTATGGAGGACTTATCGTACGAGGAAATTCCAGTTTCCATCCTAGACTGACAAATCCGCAAGCTATGAAATAAGGAGGTAGCCTTCGTGAAAGTTATATGGAGAAGCCAGAACGTGGAAGAGATGACGTGGGAAGCGGAGGAAGAAATGAAGTCTAAATACCCCCACCTATTTCAAACTGAAGATATGGCTTGAGATGAGATACTTCAGCACAGCTCTATTCAATCCAGTAGGTCATCAGGTAAGTTCATATTTTTGACCTTCAGTATTTATGATTGACGACCGTGTGAGGCCAAATGTTGCTATTTATAGACATTGATCATGTGTGGAATGTATAGTATGTTTTCTATATGCGTGCAGTTTGGTTTTAGTCTAGTGTACGGAGGAAACTCTGGAAAAATTTTCCCAAGTATCTAAGAGTAAACATTCGAGGACGAATGTTCCTAAGGGGGAAATGATGTTACACCTCATATTTTCGTACGTAAAAGTGCGCCGTAAGCAAACTAATTTAAGAAAAAAAATGAGATCATATTCGGAAGTATATAAAGTAATTTATCATGACACCTCGGAGGTTAAAAGTATTGAAGATCATGAAAACCAAGTACAAAGAGGGTTGGAAGGTTCAGAAGCTAAGGAATTGAAGAAAATAATGTTTCGTCGAAAGTCGACAAGTTGAAAATGTTATAACCCGTACCTTTGGGGTGAGACTAGGGTTATTAACATGATAAGGAGGTTATTTTGTGAGTTATTTTAGTCATATGATAGTATTGTGTTAGGTTTTGAAGTCAGGCGAGTTGTGGAACAAAAGTCGAGGAAAGTTATCACAAATTACGTTCATAAGTTTTACTGAAATTTAGGTCAAATATAACTACGATTTAATCCCAATATACTTAGAGTTACGGGGTGTTCCACCCATAAAATTTAAGAACTATGATTCTATTGTCTAACTCATTAAACCTTTTGTCAATACGACATTGGAGTAGAGAGATATATCCGTTTTTGCAAGACTACGCAGGCTGCTAGGTGACAAGTAGGTGTGTCACCTACTTGCTTAAATGAGAGTCCAAAAGGAGGATATTTATGGTCGAACAAAGAGCCCATTTAAGGGATTATATCCTAAAATATAACACTCATTATATCACAATAAAGAGACATAAACCCGTGAAAAAATCCTCCCAAAAATTGCACACAAACCCTACTTGATTTTCTCTCCTTTTCAAGTTCTAGTTGGAGGAAAAACCTAGAGTTTAAAGAACCAAGATAGGAGCTGAGTTATTCAATAAATAAGGTAATTTTACTGATCTCTTTCATATATTTTTTCTGTTGGATATGTGTGGAAATTTTTTCTATAATTGTAAGAACTCACGGGACGATTATTGGAAGCCGTGAGTTCGAGTTATTCACTTGTAGCAGACTGTTTTATGGACTGTTTTGTGTTGTTGTTGGATTGCGTGTTTTGCTACTTTTATGGAGTTTTGAGGAAAAGGGGTTTGTATAAACACAAAATAAATTCAAGGTGGTGAGTTGGTCGTTCGTCGTAACTTTTGAGTCGTTTGACACTACTACAATGGTCGTTTTGTGTATGAAGAGAATGGGCTGTGTTGGGCTGTTTTGTAGTATTTTATGGTGTATATAAGTTGGAAAATAATGTATATATGTTGTTATTGTTGTGTTCTTGTGTTGTTAGTGTTATCTTGAATTTGGATGAAGTAAGGATTATAGGGGGATGCTGCCCATTTTAATACAACATAAGCTTGTCGTTCGTGGTGCGATAGTTGTACCTTTCGTAACTTAATGATAGTATTATTATCGTTGTTGTAGATTAAGGTTCGAAGAGGTGAGTTCAGCTTGGTGATTGGAAATATTATGATAAGGTACGTTAAGGCTAAATCTTTCCTTCATTTTGGCATGATCTCGTATCTACATGTGTTTGATAACGAGACATAAAGAGATGTTTGTATTCCTAAATTCATTCACATTATCCTAGTCTCATAAGTTACAATATTCTCCCTTATTAGGACATTCTATTAAGTTAAGTATTGTCTTCTTTTAGTCAAGAGAGTAGCGGGTCCATATATATACAATATTACAGTATTTTCACCATCATCGAACTATAATCGGTGTGCAGGCCCCTATTGGGCAATCTCTGAGATGGTAAGTTATTTACCGAGTCTACTGTTGCTGAGCGCCTATGAGCGAGCCGATAATGGCCGAGATACCTAGCCTAGTATGGTCTAGCGCCTATGAGCAAGCCTACTACAGCCGAACAGTTACACGTACCGAGCCTTATAGGGTCGGACATTTATTTTACTTACTATATTGAGAGAGTTGAGTCAGTATCAACAGGTAAGTCTATCTTCAGATCATCTTTGACTCCCAGTCACTTTCAGTTATTATATTATCAGTTCAGTTTAAGCTTTCAGTTATTTTATTACCTTACATACTCGGTACATTATTTCGTACCGACGTCCCTTTTCTGGGGACGCTACATTTCATGCGTGCAGGTTCAGATAAATAGACGGGTAGACCTCCTCAGTAGATGTTGCCCGAGTTCAGCTTGATCGGTAAGCTCCACATTCGGAGTTGCCATATCTAGGGTTTTGTGTACATATTGTGTATATATGTATATATGTTTGGGTAGGTTGGGGACCTGTTCCGATCACAATACATCTATCAATAGAGGCTTGTAGACATTCTGTCAGTTAGTGCAGTACGTTGGGCTTGTAGACATATTCTATCAATAGAGGCTTGTGTATATATATATATATATATATATATATATATATATATATATATATATATATATATATATATATATATATATATATATATATATATATATATATATATATATATATATATTTATTTATTTTATTTCTATTTTTATTTTTTTTTATTTGTCAGTTGTAGTAGTTATGACGGCCTTGTCAGTCCAGCTTTATATTGATGTTTAGTCAGAGCTAGTTTCCGTTAAGTTTTTTTTTTCACAAATTGTCTTGAAATATGGTCCTATGGCCAATGTATGACATTGCATGTTCAGAGTCCCTCAGTCGCAAGTTTGTACGCTAGGTTAAGTAAGGCATCGGGTGCCCGTCTCGCCCCCAGGTTTGGGGGGTGACACCGATTATGTGATTGACTTCAAAATCCTACCTCAATTTGAGGTCTAAATCTCAATTATACAAAATCCCCAATTCCTATCCAAATATCTAATTCCTACCATGAAAATAGTAGATTTAATGTTAAAAACACTTAGAAAGTAATGGATTGAAAAGAAATGGATTAAGTTGCCTACCAATATTTTTGGGAAGTAAATCTTCTTGAAAAATCGTCACTAGAGTGTTTAGGGTTGAGAAATGGTGTAAAATGAGCTAAGTTCCAATTTTCCCTCTTTTACCCAGCTTCAGATATCGCAATTACGAAACATAGTTCACAATTGTGATGATCGCAAAAGTATCAACTCTTCGCAAAAACGGAAAAGTCTTTGAGCCTGCTATTATCGCAAATGCGAACTAGGTTTGTCTGCCATTGCAAACTATAAACTCGCAAATGCGAGTCTGCGCCATTTTCCTCAGAGTCGCAAATGCGACACAAACATCACAAATGCGAACATACCTACCATCGCATCTGCGGATTTAACTTCACAAAAACGAAGCTGACCCAGCTGTGACCAACATCTCAGATGATAGCCTAACCTCACATTTGCAAGGCTCGCATTTGAGAACAGGTTCTCGCAAATGCGAGACCTGCAGACCTGATACACTAGCATTCTTTCTAAGCTCAAAATCACTCTGAAGCCTATACGAAACTCACCCGAGCCCTCAGGATACAAACCAAACATGCACACAACTGTAATAACATCATAGAAACTTGCTCGCGCGATCATAATACCAAAATAACATATAGAACTACGAATGAGACATCAAAATGAATGGAATTTTCAAAGAAACTTAAGAACTTCCAAATTTACAACCGGACGTTCAAATCACGTCAAATCAACTCCGTTTTGTACCAAATCTTACATACAAGTCATAAATAGTGAAATGAACCTAATCCAAATTCCGGAACCAAAATCTGAATCTGGTAGCGATAAAGTCAATCTACGACCATACTTGGGAATTCTTTAAACCTTCAAATTACTAGTTTTCAACAAATCATGTTAAACCAAGTTAGGGACTTCCAAATTCGATTTTAGGTATACGCCCGAGTTCCAAATCACGGTACGAACCCACCGGGACCGTCAGAAACTGATCCTGGTCCGTTTATACAAAATATTGATCGTAGTCAACTCAAATTATTTTTAAGATTAAAATTCATATTTTATTCAATTTTTCACGTAAAATGTTTCGCAAAAAGACACAGACTACACATGCATTCGAGAGAGGTTAAACGGAGCTATTCGAGGTCTCGGAACACATAAATGAAAGCTAAAACTCAAAATGACCTATCAGGTCATCACACAGAAGAAACAACAACAATGTTAGCATAATAATAATAATAATAATAATAATAATAATAATAATAATAATAATAATAATAATAATAATAATAATAATAATAATAATAATAATAATAATAATAATAATAATAATAATAATAATAATAATATAACTCTTGTAAATGTTTACGTAGATCAGAAATGCAAATGTCAATATCAGGGATTTCAGTTGGTCCAATATCTATATAAGCATATAAAGTAGTGATTAATTGGCGACAAGTATTCATCTTGATAGAAGGGTTTAAAATAGCAACAACTAGGTATATAGGGGGAATATGATAGAAATATTTCTTAAATTTATCTAGCATAGATTCAAAAAAAGAACTATATCCTTCTTTCTTCTAGAAATTATGGAGTAAAAGAGAAATTTCAGTTCTATGTACTAAACCATTTGCAATAGTAGGATAATAAGCCCTAGAAAACTCAAGCGTAGCTACATAATATTTCTGTAAAATTTTTACAACATCTTCTATGACATTCCAAGTAATAGATGTTGATAAACGGTTAGGATTGGTACAATGAGAATTAGCAACTTTAGTTATAGGCATTCTATATTTATAACAACGCCTTAGGAATAAATAAGTATAATTTCACCTAGTAACTATTTCTTCACGCATGAGTCTTGGCCTTAGTTTATATTGCTCACATTTCTCCTTAAATGCATTTAATCTAGCACTCCTATTATTTCCTTAAATTACACCAACAACTCTTCTAACTAAAGTAATCTCATTTCTAAATAATCCAAGATCACTCTTAACAATTAAATTATAATATGACATGCACACCTAACATGAAGTATTTGAGGAAGTGGTGGGTTTAGATGCATTTTTACTAGTGAAATAGCAGCATTATCGTTAAAAGAATAATTAAGTGACATACACAAAACGCTTCTTCAATATTGTAAAATATAGCAACTACATGAATAATATTACTTATAAAAACACTAGTATGACTTTGAACTTCATCATATTTAAAAGCAATAATACATTTTTGCATACAAAAATTATTATATATCCAATGATATTTAACAGTAAAATAATTATTTCCATTAACAACACGACCAATATTAGAAATAAGAGAAACTCTACAAGGAAGACTAGCGAATAAATAACTGATATATATCTGATATTATCCAAAAATCCTAAAGATATCAACTCTACATGTAATTTTACGAATACCTTCAAATATAGTGTTATAAATTCTTTGAATATAGGTAACAAGATATGGTGAAGCAGCAAAGCTAAAAGGTAAATAACATAAAATAATTATTTTAGCTAATTCCTCTCGGTCTTTCAATATATCGTATTTATCCAATAAACAGTCAATACTCGAGTTAAGTTTTTGTTGGCTAGATTGTTCATCAGCGCCCTAAACAACATGGTGGTTATTTGCCATGTGCCTACGAAATTGACAAGTCCCCCCTTGCTTACCCCATTGTCTTATGTTTAAATACTTCATGACAAATAACACATCTTACATAACTTTTATCTTCTTCTAGTCTAGTAAAAAAATTGCTAACACTTATTTCTTAATCTTATATTCTTCTTGCTAGGGAGAGAAGGCCTACCAATATTATATTGACCGCTACCCCTAGTAGTTTGATTAGCAGTACCAGGTGTAGGTGGTAGTGTTTCAAAACTATCAGGTGACTCAATATTATCTAAATTATCATCTATACCATAATCTTCTTGTAGTTGCTTATAGTCTACATTTATATTTTTAGGTGAACTTTCAGAAATATGTGTAAATCTACTAGAAGAATCACCTCTTATTTTCTTACTCTTAGTTGTACCATACCACCCCTACTTGTACACACTTTTTTGACTGCTCTAAATATATCTATTATGTAAATTAAATTTAAAAAACTGAATTAATAATTTTAAATAATAAAATAAAAATAAGCACCAAAGACGAGAAAGAGATGGAGCGAGTATACTGAGAGTTTGGATACCGCAAGCACAATAATCAAGAGAGAATTGGAAGAGAATTACAGTAGAAGAAGAGAGTAAGTTGTGAGAAAAATAAAAAAAGGGGGACTAATTATAATTTTAAAAGGCTAAACATATTTTTTATCAATTATTCAGAGGGGGGGAGCTATTTTATTAATAGGTTGGCCGAAATGGCCTTTTCTGCAAAAAGAAGCGTTGGTTAAAACCTGAGATGATTGTTGGCAACAGTCCGATTTAAAAAAAAAATTAACGGATAACAAGCTGGAACTCGGTAAAAACCTGTTAAGGGGTTACTGGGCTAGCTAGGTTCCGGGGCATCGATAACCAAAAATAGTCCACTCCAGTCCGGACCAACCCCCTATCTTAGCCAAACTGTCTTATCCCTTACCGGACCTAGTGACGGACTTACATAAGAGGGTTCAATTTAAAATGACGCAAATCGATAGTATAAGCGACATCAAATATTGCAAATAAAATTTAGTCGAACTTTTGTTAATTCTTTTCCTTTTTGGTCTCCTTTGTTTATAGCGTGATGTTAAAATTAAGTCATTCAAAAATGAGTACACTATAATTACAAATTTTGGCATTTTAATAGTACAAAAAATATTTCCTCCTAATTATTTGAATAATTTATCTTTTTTTTTAACCAAACACTCCTATCTATTTAATTTAACAAATTTTAATTTTTCAAAATTTAACAAGAAAATTATTTAACCAATAATTTTTTTTATAAACTGCAAGAAATTAGACAGATTATTAAATCATTTTGTGTTTATAACTAAGAAGGTATTACATACAAACAGAGGATAATAAAAAGGAGTTACAATCTAAACTGAATTTATACCAATAATTAAAGAAAGAGGGCTAATAGACTAAACCAGAAATTATAAAACAAATAAAAAATTTCAACATAAACTAACAAATATAAATAATTTCATTAAATATAGTTGCATGATTTAGCAAAATTTATGAAATAGAGAATTAAAGATCGCTTTGTAGAAAGATTTATTTTTTTGAAGTAAAATAAAGTTGATTTCTATTGAATTAAGTTAAAAAAAAAAATGAAGTAAAATAGTGAAAAGAAGAATTAGAAGACATTGGAATAATATTTTACAAGGGTTACTCATTGCACATTCCATGTAGCAATAGAAATAGAAAAGAAAAAATTACAAAAAACAGTAAAAAGCAAAAGGTGACTGGAACTCATGACCTTATGTGTGGCCTTGAAGCCGCATGACCATGTTTACAAACGTAACATTGACTTTAATCGGGTTTAAATTTATTAATATATACGTATTTCCATTATTTTAAACATAAATTACAGACGAACACAATACTATTTTTCGATGAAACGGTTTCAACTGAACTCGCATGGTAACACGTGGGTCTGCCCCTGACCGGACCGGACTGATCTGGGCTGACCCGGATTGTACCAGGTCGAACTGGGTTGTTAGTGGGGTGACCCGGTCCGTTTTAACACCTTTAATTAAAGCATATAAATTTGGATATAGGGAGAAATATAATCTAAATTTAGTATTTTTCTTTTTTTAATCAACTTGTACTCATATTTGAATACTTATAGCTAAATAAAATACATCCAATCACAGAGCCTGTTTAATTCTAAAAAGAGAAGGCTATTAGTTGTGAATGCGATTAATTCGTTTCTTTAAATCATGCTTTGCTTAATTGGATCGAACAGGAAAAAGAATTTTGATTCGGTGGACTTTAGTGAAAAAGTTGACAGCACCCTTTACGCGTGACGTGAAACACTTATTTTACGCGCAAGTTCCTTGCTTCGACCTTAGGCGTTAAGATTCGTCTTAATATTATCCTTATTTTAGATAATTTGAGTTCAATTTTTTGAAATAAATGATTTTTTTTATAGAAAATATGTTTCTAATAGATAATTTGCTTATGACGTGAATAGTGAATACTGGATAGGGAAAAAGAAAAAAAAAAGCAAAAGTTATTAACCCAAATAGTCGTTCACTCTAGCACTTAAATTAAAAATAGCCGATGAAAATATAATATATGCATAATTTATATAATATATATGTATAATTATTTATATCCGATGTATAATCTATATACATGGCTAAAAAAATAAATAATTAATATGACCGATTATATTTGTAGTTAATGTCCTTAATTCAACTTTTGAATAAGCAAAGCGTGCACACTACGCTCCTTGATGCTAAACAGAAAGTGCGCTACGTGACATTTCTGACGCAAAAGCACATTCCCATGACTATTTTGTGTATGATTGAAAGTCATGACAATTTGCAATTTTAGCCCTTGAATTATAACTAAAATCTGATTTAACTTTACAAAATTATGACATACTCCCTTCATTTTCAACAAGGATGAGGAGGTTCAAAGTAGAAGGATCAAACATTCACATTTTTTAATCCCAATTTGGAGATGAATTTCCTACCTTTTAGAAATAAAATTAAATAATAGCAGACTACATAAAAATATCATATATTACAAATTTTTTGTATTTAAAAATATATTTATATGATGTATCAAAAAGTTATATTAAGAAAAATAAATTAATTTTATAAATCGTAATAATATCATATAAAGTGAAATAAAGAGAATATCATAATCTTCGATTGATTTGCAAATATTTATATTTGAGAAGCCACTATTTAAATGCTTTCTATATATCTCCTCAATTGCTAGCTTATCTGGTTCCATCTTTATTATCTGAGTTGTCTAAGTTTTCTTTTTATTTTATTCATGTTTAATGACTTTGAATTCATATGTATTTAATTGATCTTCAATTATTCTATAAAATGTGATAATATTGCTCTTTTCCTCTTGAGAAAAAATACAACTTATATACGTTACTTTGCTAAATTCTTACTAAATCTTTTTCTTTGCAAGGGGAAACAAGGGAAGCAAAGTTTGCCAATTTGTGTAATTATATTGAAGTACTTAAATACGTTACGTTAGATTCAATTTAATATTAGAAGTTAAATTTTATGTAACGTATAGTAATAGGACCATAACCTTAATTAATCCAAAACATAAGGACTAAAAACATAAAAACCTCGTGAATATATAGTTCAAACTTAACCAACCAAAACTGATAACGTCCTTTATTTCTTCTTCCTCCCAGCTTGTCTCTCCTTCTGATTTTTTGCCAAATAAAAATATATGGCTTCAGACAATAATAAACTGAATCTTGATTCAATAAGGGATAGTTTAATAAGAGAAGAAGACACCATTATTTTCAACCTTATAGAGAGAATCAAATACCCAATAAATTCCACCTTGTACAAAGATCCTTCTTCTTCTTGGAATATTTCAGGGTCAAGCTTATTCCACTACTTTTTTCAAGAAACAGAATCTCTTCAATCTAAGGTAATTGTTCTGAATTCTGATTTAGTAGTTGTTTCATGAGTTTTTGGAAATTTTAAGGGGTCTGTTTGGTTGATGGAATAAGGTTATTTTGGTTCAATTTCTTATTTTGGGAATATAGTTGTGGAATTATTTTTATATCACATTCTAGTTTCTATGTGGGATAACAATCTTGAAATCAGTAATTCCAGGATAAATCAATAAAAATGGCACACTTTGCCTCCATAGCTTTTCCTTAATAAAGAAGATAAGGTTATTTGGAAATAAAAGTTTATATAGTTTAACATATTTCCCTCGTATATTCATTTTTTTATCCTAATATCAAATATCTATTAATAAAAGTATAAGAAATATTCATTGAATAATCATATTATTGTTACACAAGTAGTCGGTCAAATTCAATGTTTACTTACTTTTAGTCGGTATACATACGTTATATATTGGTTATATATAATTACATATAATATACATGTATTGTACGTATATTATATAGCCGCCGGGGTTAAGAGATTAGATGGGTGGCAATTTGAGTTAATTTTTCTTTAAATTTTTCTATTAGAATTCCAATCTTGTTACTCGTTGGGGAAAAGAAAAAAAGCAAACGATCCTTTGGGAAAAAGAAAAAAAGAAAAAACCAAACGAAGACCTAATAGTGTTGTCGTTATCTTGTCGTGGTATGGTAGGTCTCCTTGATCTTCGGAGTTTATTAGAATCTTTTATTTACTTTGCTCTATTTTTGTTAGTAATTGCTATATTTATTGAGTTGACTGTAAGTTTTTTTCTACTTTCCCTTCTATATTTGTTCTTCTTTTCTTTATATTTTGGATAACTTGAGAAATCTGGGTGGTTAGGCAAGTGTGCATGGTAAAAAAAACTCGGAGAATAGTTATCGTTGATTTACCTATCTCCACTAAAATATTACGTAAATTTTATCACGATAAATTTAAATTCGTAATGTACGTCTAAATCACGCGTTAATTCGCCTTCTAGAACTTAATTAATTTGGTCGAATTTTGGCCGACCTTTTTCCTTCTTTTACTTAAATTTTGGATAATGGTACTTTATTTATCGGATTAGAAAGTAGCCGTTTCACTGTTTTATTTATATGTTTTAACGTATAATCTTTACTTTTAACTAACACAAACCAATTTATAATAAGTACAAATTAACCAAAGAATGAATTAGGCTCTTTAAGTCAAGCTATTTATTCTTATTTAATAATATTTACGCCCTTTAAGTAAAGTTTTCATTTTTTTAAAAATATTTTATAACGAATATCACTCTTATTTTCTCGCTCAACTTTCGCACTAATATTATATTCTGGTTGCAACAAGAAAAGGTAATCATGTCACTCCATAAATATTACGTAACAAATTCATTTTTTCAATTTATTCTTTGGTGGTAGGCTACTAGGCTTGATTATGTTCTTTTCTTTCTTTTTAGGGGGGGGGGGGTGTTATAATCTGAAAGGCTAATTTTGAAGATATTGGATTAGTTTTTGAAGTGAAACTTTAGAGAATATCTTTATTACATGTAAAACCTTCAGTAATAGAAGCTGAATTACATCTTGCTTAATTCTATATGGAAGATTATGGGTATGTTGACACACGACAGAAGTCGTATTATTGAAAAATGTATTTTTTTTAATTTTTATATATTTGGTTGGTGAATATATTATTATATTTTTCAGGTTGGTAGATACCTATCAGCAGAGGAAAATCCTTTCTTCCCAGATAACTTGCCTGCCTCAATCATACCACCTAGCAAATGCACACCAGTAAGTATTTATCAGACTAATGTATTTTTTAATTATAATTATCTCTGTCCTTTTGACCTGAATTTAAATTATCGATCTATATCATGTTGTCACTAATTATAGTTATAGGTTTTGCATGCTGCAGCAGAATATGTCAACGTAAATGAGAAGATATTGGATATTTATATAAAGCAGTTGCTTCCACTATTTTGTACTGACGGCGCTGATGATGAAGAAAACTTTGCAACTACTGCTGTCTGTGATATTCAGTTACTGCAGGTAACTCAACTTGTACATTAATACTAATTATTTGCTCATTGAAAATGAATGGGCGACATTTGTTAGGGTAAAAACTTACTCGCGTCCAGAGGCGGACCTAGAATTTTTATACGACGGAGCATATTATTCTGCTCAACCAGTGCCCCCTAAATGTTTTTAGTGTTCAAGGTGCCAACTGCTTTAAATTAACCATTTTAAAAGTATTTACGTGTACGGTGACTCCTCACCGATACACATGGGTCCGCCTTTGCTCGCGCCTAGATCAATAAACATATGACATGAGTTTTTTATGTGCGCCTTTTTAGCTTTTACCTCAATCTACCAATAGTAAACTAATTTGATTCAACTATATTCCTTTCAACATTTCTAGATCACTAGACAAATTTATATATCCAGCCCTTAAAAGGAAATTTTTTAACTCATTTATGCGCACCTTTTAAACCACTTGCATGTACATGTAAAATAGGAGTAATAAATTATGTAGCTAACTATTACAAACATGTAAATAATATATATGGAAGCTTGACATTGAATTATAAGAACAGTGGATTAATTAAATAAACTACAGCACTTCTTTAGGAATAAATTAATTTAAAAAAATAATAATAATAATTCTCTCTGTTTTTTTTTTTTTTTTTTTTTTTTTTTTTGTGAATCAGTTTTCTCTTGAACCTACATTTACACGCCCACGAAATAGTAACTCAACCTTGATTTGTTTAACACCCACCACTTAAATATTAAGTCCATATTAAAAAAAAAAAACATAAAGAACAAAATTCTCTGCATTCTGCATTCTCCAATAAAGCTACGACCCCTAATTTTTATATCTCTACTTTTGTCAGCAACTTGGAGATTAGTAGTACTAAAATGTGACTTCAACACATTTTTAAATTATCTTTTTTTTAACACAAGGATTTAAATTACACATGAGCAACTCATTATTTAAATTATCTTTTTTTAAGAAAGCCTAATCTACTTTAATTAAAATACACGAGCTGACACTTCCTCCCTAACTCTTAGACTGCCTTTGCATAAGTTTCAGCTTCTTCATCACCTTTTTTTCTTCTTTATTTTATTTTATATGGCTCTTTTTTATGTTTTAATTTGTAACCAAAGAAAAAAAAAAAAGCAAAAATCAACTTCAGTTGAACTCTAGTGTTAACAAGCTGGGAATTTTTTTAGACTTAACTACTATTCTTATGGCTACATATTAGAACGTTCCAAATTGTTGTGGAAGATCGTGAGTTAACTAGCGCACAATCACATACAAAACAAATAGAGAAGAAAAATCAACATAAGAGTTTTACGTGATTCGGCTAAACCTAATTCTCGGGGCAGAAACAAAGAGAATTTTCCACTATGAATAAGAAGAAAAACACAATACAACCTCTAGAATCCCCAACTATAACCCCTATTTATAGATCTCAAATAGTGCTAAACCTATAAGAGAAATGTTTCCAATTTGACAAGGACAATAGGTTTTCTTTTCCCAAACCTATAAGTATTATGGGTTTTGTAAAAATACAAGAAAATAATTCAAGCCACAAAATAACACTAATTAACCCCAACTTATAATATTTACACGATATAAATTGTTTACTTTTAAAGGGTAGCCTGGTATACTAGGCTCCCGCTATGTATAGGGTCCGAGAAAAGGCCGGACCATAAGAGTCTACCGTACGCAGCTTTACCCTACTCCGTAAAAGGTTGTATTCACTGCTCGAACCAATGCAACTTTCCAAGGCACGTCACTTTTTATTAAGATATAACCTCTCTCTAATAATCCAGCTTGTTATGTGAGCGGCTGACTTGAATTGATTTTACTATGCGTATAATAAAGCTGAAGTAAATATTTTTCTTGAAGGCACTCTCTAGAAGGATTCATTATGGGAAATTTGTTGCTGAGGTTAAATTCAGGGATTGTACTGATCAATATAAACCACTTATTCTTGCTAAGGTACGTATCATATAATGATTTTTTATTTTTATTTTTAATCTTTCCAAAAAAAAATGTCTCATTTAAGTTTTTTCTTTGAAGCTTTTGTAAAGAAAGACTGCCTGGTTGTCCCCACACCCCCTTATCATGCGTGTCTGTGGGAACAGTTTGTGCTAGCGTTTTGGCGCTCGTCTTATGGTTCTCAGTCCTCTTTCGCCGAAATGCCCTTTAAAAAGATTTTTTCCCGCATCGGAACAAGACCCACTATACTAGATTTAGCCAATTTATTAGTGAACCATCTCTCCAGGGATTGTGAAAGATGTTCTACTAGAAATATTCTTGTTATTGCTTCGACTCATATTCTCCAAAAAGTGGATCCCGCTCTAATAGCTCCGAAAAAATTAAATACGTGCATTAAGATACGAAAGCTTCTTCTTCCACAACAACGAAAGCACTTTTTCACTCTTTAACAGACGCATGCTCTCAAAGTTAGTTTTAAGAAATAAAATATCTTTGTTTGTTATTGCAGGATAGGGATGCTCTAATGAAGCTATTGACATTTGAAGCAGTTGAAGAGATGGTAAAGAAGAGAGTTGCAAAGAAAGCCTTGACGTTTGGGCAACAAGTCACCCTAAATATTGACGATAGCACCAAAGAAGTGAAGTGCAAGGTTGATCCATCACTAGTTTCGCGCCTATATGATGAATGGGTTATGCCTTTGACAAAACTTGTTGAAGTTGAGTACCTTCTACGACGTCTCGATTAGTACGATACAATTTCTTTAGTTGACAATCATTAATTTGAGTGTTTAGTATTACGTATTATTTACATGATAATTTAAATATATCAAAATACATTATTCAATATAAATTTAAAATATACTCTAAGGAATAGGAGAAAAAGAATTAAAATATGATTAAGATAAAAAAGAGAAGAAATGTATGGTAGAAATATGATTAAGAAATTTGCCTTACAATTTGTCGTCTTTAGTCATTTTCGGATGGACGAAAGGCAATTGATCGTGTTATCCTAATCAGTACTGAGAAGTTCGACCTAGTCCCTAAATACTAGGACATTTGTATTTATATTCGTTTTTTGGGTCATATTTTAATTTATACTTATTTTGCAAAAAGAAAAAATTGCAAGCGTACTCACTTTTCGTGTAACTTCAGGCGTACGGGCACTACTAGAAATTAAAAAGCGACCAAAAATTTGCGACCAAAATTGGTCTATCAAAAAAAGCGACCAAAGTTGGTCGCTAAATTGGATAAAATAATTAAAAAATAATTGTAAATAACTTAGCGACCAAAGTTGGTCGCTATTTGGTCGATAATGTGGTCAAAATGTTGACCGAACAAGTCAGACTTGCTTGGTCAAAGAAATAGTAAAATTAGCGACCACCTTTGGTCGCCAAAGTGGACCCAGTTATAGAATTTTTAATAATTATATTATTATTTTAAAAAATTATAAATTTTAAATAAATAAAATATTATATTAGCGACCAAAGTTGGTTGCTTATGGTTTTGGAAGAAAATAAAGACCAACTTTGGTCGCTAATCTAAGACCAGATATAACATTTTATTAATTATATTATTATTTTAAAAAAATTATAAAATATAAATAAATATAATTTAAAGTTAGCGACCAAAGTTGGTCGCTTAATAAATGGGAAGCAGACAAAGACCAATTTTGGTCGCTAATCTGGGACCCAGTTCTAACGTTTAACAATTATGTTATTATTTTAAATATTTTAAAATATAAAATAAAGCTGACTTATATTTAGCGACCAACTTTGGTCGCTAATTTTGATTTCTGTATAAAAAGCGACCAAAGTTG
>ML317315.1:0-90406 GCA_005239505.1 Nicotiana paniculata
ATTAGCTCCCATGATCGTTGAATTTCCACGAGACTTCTTCTCGGCTGTTTTGTTGTCTTCCTCTATCTTGAGACGAATAACAAGATCTTCAAACTTCATTTCTTTGCGATTGTGCTTAAGATAGTTCTTGAAATATCTCCATGAAGGAGGCAACTTTTCAATCATTGCAGCCACTTGAAATGTTTTTTCACGACCATACCTTCAGCAATAAGGTCGTGAAAAATAAGTTGAAGCTCCTGAACTTGGGTTCCCACAGTTTTGTTGTCTATCATTTTATAGTCTAGAAACTTGGCAACCACAAAATTTCTTCAAGCATGCATATTCCGTCTTGTACTTCTTCTCAAGTGCGTCCCATAATTCTTTCGAAGTATTCATCGCACTGTACACATTGTACAAGTCATCCTCTAAAGCGCTTAGGATATAGCCTTTGCAAAGAAAATCTGTCTGCTTCCATGCTTCAACAATCATGAACTTCTCGTTGTCTAGCATGTCCGCAGCAGGCACTGGAGTTTCTTCACTAGTGAATTTCTGCATACCAAGTGTGGTAAGCCAGAAGAACACCCTTTGCTGTCATCCTTTGAAGTTGGCTCCAGAAAATTTCCCCGATTTTTCTGCTGGTGGAAGAGCAGTCCGGCTTGACGAGGCTATCGTCGTTGCCGCAACAGTCGCAGAAGAATTTCCATTATCAATTACCATTTCTCACTGTCAACAACATAAGGGTTCAATCAATGGCAAAACCAGAACAGTAAACAATACTGTAATCAACAATAAACAGTATGTATAATAAATAAAAACTAAAGTTTTTATATACTGTTTCACAGAAAATGATGAAGTTTTTATGTTCTTCAAATCGTTTTCTGAATTTCAAAACTCTGATGAAGTTTTTATATCTTCAAATCAAAATAATAAAATTCAGAAGGAGTAGTAAACACACAGGTTTTAATCTCCAAAAACAGAATACAGAAAAAAAAAAATTCCTTAAGATTGTTAGTAATCTGTATTGCTGTAAAATAAAATAATAAATTTTCTGAAAAATACAGAAATAGTGAGAAACCTCACTAGCGCGGGCTTAGCGCGGCCGCGATAGTGGGAGACAGTAAGAAACCTGACTAGCGCGACCACTAGTGCATGCTGAGCGCGGGCGCGCTAGTCCAGGCGTCCTCAGCTTCTCTTCTAAAAAAAATAATACAAGAATAAACTGAGCCCACCGAATACATAGTGTGTCCTTAGGGAAATTATTCCCCTCAAGTATCCGAGGTTTTGGAATATATCCTCCCAGGATAGAACGATTTAACTCACCAGCGTATCGGTACCAAAAACTCTGGTGATCGGCGAACCACTTGATGGTCGTAAAACACACTGGAATATTTTTGTGCAGAAGAAGAAGAAGAAGATCAGAAAATTTAGTAAGTAAAGATTCTGGGATTCAAGACATATTTATAGCCAATTTCGTACTGTTTCTGAAAAGGTTTTTCAACCTTTCAGAATTTCTGAAAAGGTTTTGCAACCTTTCAGATTAGCCATAGTTGTTGGAATAGCTGTGAAGATTGAGGGAAATTAAAAACGGATTTAAAATAATCCGGGAAAGAAAAACGACCGGACCTTTGTCTAAAAAGATTAATTAATCAATCTTTGACCAAATCTGAAGCCGAAGCAGAGCGAGCAATGACGACGACGGCGCGAGACTTGCATTCTTTTCAACTCTTTAAGAGCTAGAAGAAGAGCTTCTCTATATATACACATAGATTTTCTTTCCTTCTTCCAATGAGGGACAAAGTGCACTAATTCAAAATTTCACTTCCCTCCATTTCTTTTCCCACCATTTTCCATTCACTCTCTTTAAGCTACACCAAGCTTAAAATTAAGCTACACTAAGCTTAAAGACCAACAAAAGCAGAGAGAGTTTTCCACTATGAATGAGAAGAAAAGCACAGTACAATCTATAGGATCCCCAACTACAACCCATATATATATATCCCAAATAGTCTCAAGCCTATAAGAGAAAGGTTTCCCCATTTGATAAGGACTATAAATTTTCCTTCCCCAAATCTACTAGGATAATGGGTTTTCCTAAACCTATAGGGATTATGATTTTCTTAAAAATACAAAGAAATAATTCAAGCCACAAAATAATATTATATTTGTAAAATTTGTTTTAATTTGGTTCAGAATGCGGTCTGGAAATAAGATAATTTGACGTCTTTTTTTTTTACAACACATGCATAAATATTACGCCTATGTACGAAGAAATATGAACTAAAGATTCTTTTCAAACTGAATATATAATTAAAAATCTGGATTTATCGCGAGGTGAATAAACTCTTGATACACAAATAATAGTAGTAACAAACAATATTCTATCTAGCTCCAATTTATTGACAATTTATTAGATCTAAAAATTTTATTTCTCAACTTTTATTATCTGAATGTTTATTTAATAAATTACCGAAACAATTTATCAACTTAAAACAATAAACAAACTTACCCTTCATATAAAACCAATAATAAAATTTTTTAATGAATTTCACAGATTAATAAAACAATATACATGAAAAAAATATTAACATCATAAACTGCATACATAAGCAAAGCTCACACATATATAACAAGCCTCATATGGATAAATATATGCAAGTTGTGGTGGAATGGTAAATATTTTTTTATGTTTAATTATAAGTCTTGAATTCGAGCACTGGATATAGACTTACGTTTGTTAGGAAGCGTTCTATCCCAAAGTTGGACTTTCCGACACAACATCGAATTTAGTCGATCGGGCCCCAATACAGATATCGAACGCCAGCTAATAAACAAAATAAAAGAATGCATGCAACTTCAAGTTGGAAGATATTCTCACCTGAAGTTGAGATTCAAGGTATTCAAGAACGGTGGCAGGTATGATTCCCCTAATGCCTCCACCATCGATGCTGAGAATAGTGACAAGCTTTTCTTCAGTTTGAGACTTGAAGACCTTCAGGTGAAGCCCATGATGGAAAGGAAGTAATTGGTACCAAAAGGTAGAAACAAAAAATAGAAAATTCACTACATTAATTTTGAAAATTGTGGGCGCCTACAATTTGAAAATCGATGGACTTGCAAGCAGATTTGCAAGTTTCAATCTGCTAGTTGCAAAACCCACCATTCTGATTGGTTTGAATTGCTGCAAGAACTCCTATAAATAGCACCCTTCGGCTTCTCATTTAGTACACCGAAATCAGAGAGTACAATAGAGCGTAGAGAGTAATCCGCAGATTGTAGTCTGTGAGATAAATATTAAGTGGGAATAATATTAAAGTGAGATAAATATTAAGTGGGAATAATATTAAAGTGAGGTATTTAAAATAAAGAATATTATTTTTTTTGAAGTTGTAGTAGTCTCTTAGTACTACTAAATTATAATATTATAGTAGTAATATTGCCCCGCTCGAATATTATATTTTACCATATTAAAAGATTTGGTGTCGTTGTTATTCTCTTGTGTTATTTATTAGATATTATTTTTGGGCGGATATTATTATTATTCCCAACAAATGGTATCAGAGGTATGGCGAATAATGGTCCGTTGTCTTTTCAGTACCCCCGCCTCACAAAAGATAATTATGAGAAATGGTGTTACGTATGAAAATCATTCTTGGCTTTCAGGATGTGTGGGAAATCGTAGATAAAGGGTATGCAAAACCCGATAATGAGGAAGCTCTGTCTCAAAATGAAAAAGATGTCTTGCAAAGACAAGGAAGAAGGATCAACAAGCCCTTACGCTCATCCACCAATGTTTGGATGATGCCATGTTTGAGAAGGTGGCAGATGCTACCACCTCAAAAGAAGCTTAGGAGATTTTATAAAATTCTTTCCAAGGAGTTGACAAGGTGAGAAAGGTAAAACTTCAAACTCTTAGGGCTGATTTTGAAGTTTTAAAAATGAAAGAATCCGAATGCATTTCGGATTATCGTTCAAAAGCGAAGGATATTGTAAATCAATTGAGAAGATACGTGGAGGACGTAGAAGATGTCTGTATGGTAGAAAAAATTCTTCGCACTTTAACACCTAAATTTGATTTTGTGGTGTGTGCTATTGAGGAGTCTAAATATTTAAACTCTATGACGATGGAGCAATTGGAAGGTTCTTTACAGGCCCATGAAGAAAAGATCGAGAGGAGACAAGAAGTTCCACTGGAGCAACTTCTTAAAACTCATACATCCTTTAAGGATTATGGAGGTGAAAAGAGGTATCGAGGGAATGGACGAGGAGGAGGCCGTGACGGTTATGGAAGAGGAAGTAGTAATGGTAACAACTTCAACAATGAAGTTAAAATCCACCAGACATTCAGAGGTCGTGGTCGTGGACACAGAAGAGGAAGAAGACGTGGCTACTACCAAGAAAATAATGGACAAAGGTATGACAAATCTAAAATTGAGTGTTATAATTGTCATAAATTTGGCCATTACTCCTGAGAATGCAGTAGCAATGTTGAAGAAAAAGTTAACCTTGTTGACGACAAGAAAGAAGAGGATGAGTCAACGTTGTTGTTGGCACTCAAGGAAGAAGACAGAGATGATTGCAGCTCGTGGTATTTGGACAATGGAGCAAGCAATCATATGTGTGGATGCAAAAAGAAGTTTGTGGAGATCAATAAAATGGTGGGAGGTAATGTGTTCTTTGTAGATACCTCAACGATTAAAATCGAAGGGATAGGTACAATTCTGATCTCCTGTAAAGATGGTAGTCACAAGCTAATTCAAGATGTTTATTATGTGCCAAAATTAAAAAGTAATATTTTGAGTTTGGACCAACTTCTTGAAAAGGAATATGACATCCACATGAAAAATATGCATATTTGACTTAGAGATTCAAGTGGAATTCTAATTTCTGAAGTGCATATGGCAAAGAATAGATTATTTTCTCTGAATCTTAAAACAATTGATGCAAAGTGTCTGAAGACTAATGTGCAAGATTAATCATGGTGTTGGCACATGCGATTTGGGCACTTAAATTTTGAAGCACTAAAATCAATGGGAGAAAAGAACATGGTACATGGGATACCATCAATCAACCATTCAAATTAATTGTGTGAAGCTTGACTTCTTGGAAAACATGCAAGGAAGAGTTTTCCAAAGGAGGCCATGTCAAGATCAACCAAACCGCTCCAGCTTGTTCACACTGATGTATGTGGGCCAATCAATTCACCTTCCTTTGGTAAAAATAAATACTTTCTACTCTTCATTGATGACTTTAGTAAAAAGACTTGGGTTTATTTTTTGAACCAAAAATCTGAAGCTTTTGCTGCTTTTAAAATTTTTAAAGTACTTGTAGAAAAAGAAAGTGGCTATGAAATAAAAGCTTTAAGGTCCGATAGAGGAGGCAAATTCACTTCAAAAGAATTTAATGAATTTTGTCAATCTCATGGAATTCGTCGCCCTCTAACGGTACCTTGTTCACCCCAACAAAATGGAGTTGCAGAGAGAAAGAATCGAACAATCCTTAATATGGCTAGAAGTAAAGCTAAAAGTATACCCAAGGAACTTTGGGCCAAAGTTGTTTCTTGTGCAGTTTATTTGAACAACATATCTCCAACAAGAAAATGTTAGAGATCAAACCCCTCAAGAAGCATGGAGTGGAAGAAAGCCAAGTATCAAGCATTTGAAAATCTTTGGAAGCATAGCCTATGCTCATGTTTCACATCAAGGGAGAGTGAATCTTGACGATCAAAATGTCAAGCATGTGTTTGTTGTCTATGATACGAGTTCAAAAGGCTACAAGTTATACAACCCAAGCAGCGGCAAAGTTGTGGTAAGTCGTGATGTTGAATTTGATGAAGAATTGGCATGGAACTGGGAAGCTTAGGAAGAAACTTCATATGATTTTCTTCCATACTTTGGTGATGAAGAAGAACCAAAGACCGTGGAACCTATGTAGGATACAACTCCGCCTCTTTCTCCAACAAATGTTGCATCTCCCTCTTCTGAAGAAAGTTCAAATGAATAACCGCAAAGGACAAGGTTTTGATAAATAAAATAAAAGGGATTTAACCACGAAATTGGTTATGGAATTTAGTAAATCATATATTTGAGTTCATGAAGTTATGGGTAACAACTTTCTTCAAAAAATTTCAGAATTTGGGCACGTGTCCCTGAGGGTGAATTTTAGGGATTGTTCTAAATAACCTTGGGAAATCACTTTGATAGCTAGGATATGAGCTTTTGAACACGTATTGATCATTTTATATAATATTTTTCTAGTTTCGAGTTGTTGGGCGCCGAATTGAGGGTTTGAGCACAATCTTGGTCTGGGAAGTAGGACTAGAGATGAGGTAAGTCTCTTTTCTAACCTTGTAAGAGAGAATTAACCCCACAGGTGAATTAATTAATATTTGTTGGGGGGGAGGGGGGCTACGTACATACGAGGTGACGAGAGTCCGTACATAGCTACTAATTATGTTATAGTCCGGGCAATCTAGGACCCATATCATGCTATACTTAAAATGGTTGCACCCCTACTTGTTAATTTGATTGCTTAAGCCATATTGATTTATTAATAAAAGAATTCTAAAAGGTTAAGTTTCACTTACTGAGGTTGTGGATGGAACACTTGACTGTTATTGAAAATTTTGTGTTTCTTAAAGTATTTTTTATTTGTGGAGAGGGCCGAACGCCTCGGTAGCAGATAGATGCATCTATGGTTCGTGTCATTCGACCCTCGGCGATGCACATTTTAAATATTACTATGTTGGATCAGGCTCTATGACCTCGACATTATTTGCGCATGATAAACCCTTACAACTTTTCATAATTGATATTGCTTCAATGTCTTGATGATATAAATTGTCAAATGATGAAAGATAAATTTGGGATTTAATATTTGTGAAAGGAGTATTTATTATTTTCTGTTATAGAGTTTTTCAGTTGTCACGACCGCAAACCACCCGGTCGTGATGGCGCCTATCATAGAACTAGGCCAGCCAAAACATTTCCAGAATAATTCGACACTTCAAAATAAAGGTGTTTTAAACCATTAATTAATAAAACTTCATAACATAAGATTGAATAACAAGTGCGGAAAGAAACAAAAAGCCCGACATCGAGGTGTCATAAGTCACGAGCGTCTACTAAGGACTATACGAGAACAACTAAGACTATTACAGTCTGGAAGACACTAATATAGTCTAAGGAAGATAAGAGGAGAAGAGCAAGGTTGTGATCGCCATGCAGCTACTTTGCCGACTCCGAGTATCCGCGACGGATGGAAGAATCAATGCTCGCTATCACGTCCAGCAATCCCCGATCTGCACACAAGGTGCAGGGAGTAATGTGAGTACGTCAACTCAGTAAGTAATAAATATAAATAAAGATTGAGCAGTAGTGACGAGAAATAAAACATATACAGTTCATATCATGAAATCTCAGTAAAATATAGCAGGCTTTTAAAATCAGGGTTTAGAATCAACTCAGCTCATTTAAATCCAATTTCAGTAAAACCATTTAAAACATCTTTCAACAGTTTTCAACGAATTGGTGAAACAGTGAGTAAAAATGATAAAAACATAAACATCCCCTCGGGAAAAACTCACTCGTATACACCCCCTCGGGCAACATAAATCAAGATCAGCCCCTCGGCGAACATCACTCGTGAACATCCCCTCGGGAAAACATAAATCAAAAATAGCCCTTCGGGCAAACCTCACAGTCACTCATATACAGACCCTCGGGCATTACCTCATAATCGCTCGTAAACATCCCCTTGGGAAAAACATCATATAACTCACTCAAAGTACCCGCGCTCACTGGGGGTGTATAGACTCCGGAGGGGCTCTTACAGCAAGCCACCTCGTGGCATGAATCAATCAGGCCCGCGGGCTCACAAAAATCATGAATCAATAACAACATGTTGCAGCGTGCAGCCCGATCCCATAATATCCTCACAACACAGGCCCTCGGCCTCACTCAGTCAGAAACCTCTCGAGCCACTCGGCTATCAGTAAAACAGGGTGCTCAGCCCAAAATATCATTCTATCCATCAAAACGGAGTAATAAAGACTGAGTTATGAAATTAATAAACACAGCATGACTCAGTATAGATCTTAAATCAAAAACAATGAGAGGATAACAAGAGAAAGCCCTAAGGGTCCAAACAGCTCTAGCACAAGGCCCAAATATGGCATTCAGCCCAATTTATAGGAAATTCTTTCTAAAACACATAAGTATCATATAATTCAAGTCAAATACACAACTTTATAGTTGCTACGGGATGGACCAAGTCACAATCCCCAACAGTGCATGCCCACACGCCCGTCACCTAGCATGTGCATCACCTCAAAATAGTAAAACAATGTGAAATCTGGAGTTTCATACCTTCAGGACTAGATTTACAATCATTACTTACCTTAAACCGGCCGAGAATCTACTCCGCGATTCCCTTGCCGCTCGACTCGGCCTATAATCGCCCCAAATCCCAATAACTTCTCTGAACATCTCTTCAAAAATCGCCTCAATCCGAGCTCCATAGCTCCAAAAATGCAAAAATGACAGAAACACTTGAAATAGAGTACTTTATAATCTGCCCAGGAATTTACTCTATGCTATTGCAGACAAACTAATGCGATAGCGAAGCACAAAATTTTCCAGCCCTTCTTTTACCCTATACGATCGCGGCCATTCCCACGCGGTCGTGTAGAACAAATTTTTCTAACAACCTTCTCCAACTCTTCCGGACAGCCTCTAGTATAATGGTCATAATATTTTGAATAAAACTTCAAATTACAATTGGTGTAATTTTCTGAAAACTAGACATCAAGGGCTACAACTATTTTTTTTTTAGATCATCTTCAAATTCCTTATAGATTGTGAGTTATAAGCTTCCAAAGTCGGGTCAGTGTAGCAGAGATTTTACTATATATGATCGCGGGTAGACTTACGCATTTGCATAGCACAACTAAATTTTTCCAAATTTTCTCTATGCTAACGTGGCCAGATCTATGCTATCGCATTTGAAACCCCTGAAGCCAAAAATCGGCAACTAGAAATGGTCCAAAACCACCTGAAACTCACCCGAGGCCCTCGGGATCTCAACTAAAACATACCAATACATCTCATAACATCCCACAAACTTAGTCGAACCTTCGAATCATCCAAAACAACATCAAAATACCAAATTAACCCCGAATTCAAGCCTAAGGATTTCTAAACTTCCGAAATTCGACAACGATGCCAAAACGAACCAAATCACGTCCAATTGACCTGAAATTTTGCACACACATAACAAACGACACTACGAACCTATTCCAACTTGTGGAATTCCATTCCGACCCTGATAGCTAAATTTTCACTGCCGACCGGAAATCACCAAAAATCCAATTTCGCCAAGTCAAGTCTAATTCTACCACGGACCTCCGAATAACGTTCTGAACCCACTCCTAAGTCCAAAATCATCTAACGAAGTTATCTGAACCATAAAAACTCAATTCTGAGATCATTTACCCATAAGTCAACTTCCGATTGACTTTTCCAACTAAATAATCAACTTAAGAGACTAATGTCTCGTTTCTCTCCAAAATCGCTCTGAAGCCGAGCCAACCAACCTAACACGACATAATAGAGCTGAAACACATATAATGAAGCAAAAACGGGAGAAACGGGGCTAAAACTCTCGGAACGACCGATCTGGTCGTTACATCAGTATTATTCATGTAATCCATGTTTAGTTATAATTCTGACATCTTATCTTTAGCCCATAGTTAAGTGTCAAAATCGTCTCATCGTCACTACTTCTTCGAGGTTAGACTCGATACTTACCGGCTACATTTTGTTTATGTACTCACGCTACACTTTTCACTTAAATGTGAAGATCTGAGGCAGGTACATCTGGATATCCGTTTGGCGTGCATACTTGATCCTGATACGAGACTACACGGTGAGCTGCCCTTCTGAGTCGTTCAGCAGTAGCCAGAGTCTCTCTTTTGCTTAATTTTTTGTCTATTCTATTTCAGACAGTAGAGTAGAAATCTTTTGTACATACTACTAGTAGTCATATACTTGTGGCACCAGATATTGGCACCCGGTAGTAGACTTGTGATTTTGATTTTATTTCTACAATCATGAATGCATTCAACTGCTTTCGTTTTTTATTAATTTTAAATCTGTTACTTATATTTTAAATTAAGAAAAGTTATTCACTTGAAAAACTTATTAAATGGGATGTCCCTAAATTTTTCACTATTGGCTTGCTTAGGAACGTCTCTGGGCGCCATCACGACCTAAAGTGAAATTGGGTCGTTACATATAAGGTTATACCACTCATACACTTTGTTGTACTACTTTAAGTATATATATCTTTTTATAATATATGTTAGTGTATTCATTATTTGTGTTACAAAATAAAGTGTTAATAGATTACATTTATATTATTTAAAAAGTAAATATTAATGTGATTCAAAATATTGACCATGTTTGACTTAATAACCGACCAACTTTGGTCGGTTATTTTCTAGAAAATTACATATATCGACCAATTTTGGTCGGTAAAATCTTTCCTTGCAATTACCGATCGACTTTGATCAGTAAACTTAACTATAAATTCTATAAATTTTATAAAGTATTTTAAATAATAATATAATTAATAGAATATAAAAATGTGGATTCACATTACCGACCAATGTTAGCTGGTAATCAAAAAGGTATTTTGACCAAACAAATCTAACCACTCCGGTCAATAGAGTAGTACGTTGTTCCACAAATAAAAGTGTGAATATGGATATGAATACGATCAAGATTGGGCCAGTGGGAGGAAAGAAAGGAACTGTTTGGGATGAAAAGGGAAGAGGTGAAATAGTCAAGATTTTTATTTCCACTGGTTCAGATTTTGTTTTGTCACTTCAATTCCTCTACGTTGAGAATGGTCAATTTGTTTTGTCTGATAGATATGGTGCTGATCATAATAATATACCGTGGCGAAGGCAGGATTACTGCCAAGGGTCGTGGCGGAGCCATATTAAATTTAGGGGTGTTGGCGGAAAATTATACTATATTGTTAGATAATATTTGTTATTTATGTATATTTATTATACGTTGAATTCCCTTGATTTTTCGATGTATCTAATTATTTATATTTTGACACCTCTTGATGAAAATTCTGGCTCCGTCACTGGCCAAGGGGGTTCAAAAATGAAAAAGATTAGAAAGGTTGTAGCTCGTGGAAATAGAACCAATAACCAATAACCTTACAAAGGTTTTGAACGCCCTTGACCACTAAGCTATGATTTTGGGCTGTGTCAAAGGGATTCAAAAATATAATAGGTAAAAAACAAATTTTGTCTTTTATATACAGTATTATATATATATATATATATATATATATATATATATATATATATATATATATATATATATATATATATATATATATATATATATATATATATATATATATATATGCTCAAAATAATAAATAATTTTAGAGATGTAGTGTTGAACTCAAATTGACTGGATAGCTTTGCGAAGATCAATAATTATATTTAGTTAGACAAGTATATTTTATAATTACATAAATTTAATTGTTATGAGTTACAAACATATAATATGACTTTATATTTCACCTAATATTTCTTTGTAGATATTGTTCTTGAAGTTATTCTATTTTGACGTTTCAGCGAATTGATCTGCGTGTTTAACCAAAGAATTAGATCCTTTGACCAAAGCCATTTTTAGGATGAACACGGGTTTCTGATAACCAGGGCAAGACTGATTGTTGTAAGTAATTAAATAAAGAAAAATCAATGAGATGCACGAAAAGTAAAGTGTATTGCAATATAGTTCGGATGTCCCATACAGGTTATATTTTACTCCCTTATATAGGGAATTTCCTAATATAACGTCTGTCCTTTTCATTGATTGAGCATTAAATATTAATGACAAATTATGACATTAATGTAACGTTACAATGAGTAACTGTACTGTTGCGTGAATGTTGTGTAACATGTGGATCACTAATTAAAGATCTCTGAATCTGCCCTTTGTTCCGCCCAGATACATTTTGATCGTGTCTCTTCATCTTCTCAATCAGGTTGAGACTTCCGTAGCTAATTAACCCGTGAGTGTGATTTGTCGTGCTTCTTTGCCTCATACCTCTTCATAGAGTCTCGTCCAGCTGTCGTATTTTCATTGCTCCACATAGACTGCTGAGTCATCAAGATTTATTACACGTGAGAAGCTCTTTTTTATCAATACACCGCGCAACAAACAAAAAGAGAAAAAATAATACTTATTTATACATGTTATATTTTTTTAAAGAACGGACGAATTAACAATTTGTAAAATTTTGTGAACAATTAAATAAGAAGCAACCTACAATAATAGAAACATAACAAGAAGAAATTTTTTTTTTATAGTTATGCGAAATTATGCAAGAATTTTGAAATATTAATTGCAAAAGGTTGAGGGAATCAAAAGCTTTTGTACTTATTTACGGAGGTATAATTTTTTGAACGCTATCATAGTCACTTAAATTTATAGGGTTATTTTAGTTTTTCACATTCAACTTTTGATCTTCATGCTTATAATATAGTATGATGATGATATATATATATATATTTTGTTCTATTTGCACAATACAATTAACCAATAAAGCAAACTAAATTAAATCTTTATGATCGTTCCATATTATATTGAAGGTTGTGTCGGATTATCCATCAGAATTTCTTACTTCGATAAGTTCCTATGGACCATATGGCAGAGACACGGTCAATCCATTAGCCCCTTATTTCACATTCAGTTTTCAAATAGGAAATGATCGTTCATTTGATGGATTTCACGGCACCAAAACTGGTACTTTCATTGAGAGTAATGACAAGGTCATCAATGATCACACCCACTGATTCTGAACTCATGACAAGGTCAAAAAAGAAGATGATGATCAATTAATTCAACATATTGTATTCAATCTTGTTGAATTCGAAATCAACCAGTTATTATTTCACTTTATGTCTAGCTTCTTTTATGCTTGATATATATTTAATTTGATGTTCATATTCCTTTCGTATTAGATCATTTGGTGCTTTTATTGAAACAAATTAGGAGGAGCATCCTGCAATCATTCCACAAATTTGAATAAGAAACAGTTTTGTTTTCTGAGTTAATTAGATCAACTAATACCTTGGAATCTATTTCCACCATTGGCGGAAACAGATGCTTTGTGTAGGCTAACTACAACTCTTGTCTTAGACAATCCAATACAGTCAAACTTCTCTATAACAAGTTTGTTTGTTACGAATATTTTTGTATGTTATAACAAAGTGTTGTTATAGAGAACATATATTATAACATAATGTAAAATTAGTTCCGGAAAAACTTGACTTTTATAGTCAAATATTGTGGTATAGGGATACTGTTATAGAAAAATCTGACTGTATTATAGGATGTTTTTGTATTAATAGTGTAGGGCAATACACACCTTCTTACCCCTCATGTCCCCTGTATTTTCCTTTGGAGTAAGGTTTACGTCCAGTAGCAAAGTCAGGAATTATTCTAAAGATATTTAAACTTGAAAGAAGAGAAATAAATTCCTGACAAAGAATGTTATATATTTTATACCTCTAAACATAATATTTTACCTATATATATAATGAAATTTTTTGTTAAAGAGTGGCCAATTATGTTATGTACCTCTAAAGGGGTTTTTGCATCCGTACCCACTTTTTATGCCACGTTTTAACTTATACCCAATTTATAAAAAAAATTGCATTCGTACTCGCTTTTGCGCATAACTTCAGCATGCGGGACTGAAGTAGCAAAAGCAATCACGCAAAACTTCAGCATTCTAGTAGACGGGTCTAAAGTAGCTTGCGAACTTCCGGCTCTAGTAAATGGGGAACTTCAACTCTTTTTGTCTTTGTAAATGGGGTGGGCTGAAGTTCCTCAGTTATAAAGACAAAAACTTCAGCATATGGGCTCTACACTGTGGAACTTCAGCTCTAGAGCTGAAGTTTTGTCTTTTGTAAATGGGGAACTTAACTGGGGAACTTCAACCCGTATGTTGAAGTTGTTGTCTTTATAACTTGGAAACTTCAGCTCTAGAGCTGAAGTTTTGTCTTTATAACTGGAGAACTTCAGTCACGTACGTTGAAGTTTTGTCTTTATAACTGGAGAACTTCAGCTTAACTGGTGAACTTCAGCTCAGCAAGGGGAAGGGAAGCTGAAGTTATTTAAAAAATGAGTACAAGTTAAAAGTTTTTAAAAAAACGAGTATATGTTAAATGGGGACGACCAAATAAGATGCCCCGCGCAATTTTTACTCTAAACTCTATAGACCGCCCTTAACCCAAGATAACTTCGCCCATGTTTATGCCCCCTGGATGTATAAACAAGTCTTTATCGGTAAACAGTTTGATTTTTTTTATCATTCTTTATATTTCAAAAAAAGTTTCCTTGTTTTCGATTTTTTTTTTTCAAAATGTATTTGTCCATAAAATTTTGCAAGATTAGGAAATTTTTCGCAAAATTTTCAGAGAAACTTTTTTCTTATTTCACAAAATTGCAACATTTTGTCCAAGTGAAATATATGTTGTTAATTTGAGTGCCCGTGTGAGTTACTAAAAAACATGGTTCTTTGCTTCGTACTTAAACGTGAAGTAAATAAGTAGAAACGTAAACACGTAGATTTTTACGTGAAAAATTACCCGGCTCAAAAAGTACAAAAATTGCGACCTACCACGCACATGATGAACAACCTGAAATCCATGAATGATCAAGGGAAAAAAGGATTTAAGACCTTTGCTAACAAATGAAATGCTTACATCCATATAATTTGCTCAGGTGACATACAAAGACAACCACTTAGAACACTTCGGACAGATATGAAAAGTATTCATTTCAACCAAAAAAAAAATAAAGTATTCATTAGAGTAAATAGCTTAGGGGCATTATATTTATTATTATATGTACTGATGATAATAATGTTGAATTTAAACGTATATTCGACTTTTCTCATATACATATTATTATCATAAATTTAACCCCAAGATCAGCGGATATAACCAACAACAATCACATATGTCTTTCTGTTTCGAGTAATTAACCTCATAGTAAAATATTATATGCAGTCAAAGAAGACATTAGACTTCTTCGTTTCATTGTAAAAAAAGTATTCACCTAATCTATTTGTCCATGCCTTATATTGAACGGTAAAGAAAAATCAAAGAATAGAGTGCCAGTGACAGTTTTTTGGAAATTGAACGGTGCTTTAAAATTAAGGATCCGTTTGTCCATAAAAAAAAAAGTTCCCTTTTTCCGATTTTTTTATGAAATTTTGTAAGTTTTTGGATATTTTTTAAAAACCAAAAAGTGGTTTCAAAATTTTCAGAACTTTTTTTTCCATTCACAAAACTGAAATATTTTTACAGTTCCAAACATAATTTCAAATTCCAAATATCATATTCACCTTAACTCAAAATACTACTTTTTTTCAAAAATTATAATCTTTATGTACAAACGTTTGCCCACTAAGTAATAGCTAGGTTTTTGCAACTTGGACGATTAGGAATATACTAGTAAACTTACCCGCGCTTTGCAGGTTTAAGAAACATCAATAATATTTTAAAAAATAAATAATCTAGTTAATAACAAATATAGATATTATCCCTCTTTTTATGAGAAAGAAAATCACCAATAAATAAAATACATTTGGTTTAATTCATAAATTTAGTTTATTTGTAACAAATAATCAATGTGATGTATAGTTAATTGTATATTGTCAATGAATATTACTTAATTTCTATCTAATTAAGAAAGTTCAAGACCAAGAAAAATAAAACCTACAATAAAAATAAAAGTTGCATAGATTCTTAAAGCTACCAATTACACAAATAAAATAAATTAAATTATTGTTAATTGTGTATTGGGAAGGTGAATATATCTATGAGAAAAAATATATACTTTTTGACAAAAGATCATTAGGAAAACCTTCTCTTCTTACTTTGCAACGTATGTTAAAAAAAATTTCCGTTAATTTATTGTATTATTTTGATAGTTAAAGCATGATTTTATGTGATACATTGAATTGAGTAACTACAATATTATATTAGAGATAATGTCACACTTTAAAGAATAAAATTCATCAAGCATCACAGGAACAATTAATTTTTTTAATAAAAAAATCTTTTAAAAACAAACTTAATAAGATAAGATCAAAACTAATTGTGTCTAAATCCTAACATTAAAATAATGAGTATTGTTTGCAAGTTGATTATGAACTTCACTAAATTTTCAATTATCGATAGTATAACCCGAAAATTAAAAAAATACTTTATTTATAAAGTTAATAACTCGTTGTCTAGTGATTTTTAAACTACTAAAAGCATGTCCCATTCACAATGTTAAATTTTTGACCGGTAATAACCTATTATTACATGTGATTCCTTAATTAATTAGATTACATTATATGTTAACTTAAAAGTTATCTATAAATTCTCAATGTCATAGATTAATGCCTAATTCAAAAAGAAAACATTTAAAAAAAAAAAGAAATAGAGGCAAGAGAATTAAGAACATATAGAAAAATATATTTATAAAAATGATAAATCTATATATAACAGAAAAAGAAAAATACATTAGAATCTCACTTCGACATCGGATAAAATCAAGACTCAAAGTTATTGCAATTGTAGAGTACAGATATATACAACAAAAAACAGATACCACAATCTCTATGTATATATTATTTGAAACAAATCAGTACTTCAACTTATACAATATAAACCTAAATATGACAAAATCAAATACCATTAATGAAAATTGTGAAATACGTTTATATTTACTTCGATCTTCACCTCATTATTTGAGGCTTCCTCTTAAACATTCTTCTTAAAATTCACACATGTATGGAATATCTTTGTGTATTTACTTTAAACAAAAAATAAGAATAGAAATTATACCATATTCTTACTATAGTTTTTTTTTTCCACTACAATCTTTGAGAGATAACTCAAACCATTATAAGCACAATATAAAATTAGTGTCAATCATATTTGTTCAAAACATAGAGGAACATAGAATAAATACTGTCACACCCTTTTTTTTAACAAACTTTACTACACCCTCTTAGAAACAAATAAAATGGTTTTGCAAAGTTCGAAAAGGGTTTTTCAATTTTGAAAGTGACAAAAAAATGTGTTTTAAAAGGATTTTCAAAATCGCCACCTGACATTTGATTTCGATGTTTCAGGTCACCATTTTTAAAAATAGTTTTTTTTTCTTTAAAAATACTTTGGACTCCAAACTAAATGCGCACCAGCGTTCTAGGTAAGAGGGTTTTATTTAACTCGGGAGAAGGTGTTAGGCATTCCCCGAGTCCCGTAACTAGTACAATTGTGTACATGATCAAGTTCGATTCTAAGAATATTCAAGTTGAGGTGGAAACACACAAAGCACGAAAAAGGCTCGAGGTCGTCCCCACCTAAAAAAAAATCAAATCAAATAAAAATACTAAAGTTCTATTCTATGCTTCCTGGTTCTATTCTAAAGTTCTATCATTTTTATTTTTTACGTGAAATAATATCGCTGTTATATTTACTGAAACATCCTATTCATGTTTTAGTTTGGCTTGAGGAAGAAGGCTCAAGTTAAATCTTTTTCTTCTCTATTTACTTTCTCATATGTTCTCTTTCGCTTTATTTTCTATGAATCGCCAAGTTTGTATTTTCTTATGATGGTCATAAACTTACACATTAAATATTTAGAGGTTATGAGTATGAAAGGCATCAGAGTTATTGAAATTATTAAAAATGATGAAAACCCCAAAAAAGGAACAAAAAAGATAAATGTGTTTCTTGGCATAAGAGAGGTGTCACCTCACTTTTCTATTGCCCACTTTATATATATATTTATATTCTATAGAAGAGAGAAGAGGAGGTCGATCAAGGGTGAAATTGCCATTTTACATTGTCATTTTATTTTATTTTTTATATACTTAACGTAACCTCTGTCGCTGTCATCTGCTTTCATAAACCTATTTTCTTCATTTCACACTTAGAAGGACTACTATTCTCTCATTTCAATTCATCTCAATTGGGTCTCTCAATTTCAGGTAAGTTTTTCCCTTAATTTTTGCTTTCATATTCTTCCAGTTATTCTTTTAATGAAAAGTTCTATGTGTAAACTCAATGCAACCCAAAGCCACCTATGTTGCTTCTCTACTGGTTTACCCCTTCGATAGAGATTGAATGTATGCTAAAGCTTTGTGATGTAACGAAGCCGCATCTTCTTCTGTTTAATATCAGAAAATATCTTCCATTGAGATCGAGTTCGTAAAATGGTAAGATCATTTATTTGTTAAATATTTTCGTTTATTCTGACATAATTGCTAGGGTTAGTTTTCTCTACTACTTCTTGATATTATTTGAGCAAAGTAGACTTTTAAGGTGAAATTTGAATATATCGTTAAGAGATGCAAAGTTTCTAATTATTTTCTTTTATCTGTCTACAATTTTTATTCCTTTATTTTACTTGGCGTTGTTTTGCAAGAATTGCAGATATACTAAAATATTGATAAAGAAGTTTAATCGAGGGATGGATTGGAGTTTTAGATCACGAGCTTAGACAATGTTGCCTTTTCCTTACTCTCAAATCGTCATGACTTAATCTGTTTTGCTCTTGGCAATTTTGTTTTCTTTCTAATTAATCGTCTGTGGAATTTTAGTGCGCTTCCAAATATGGTACATGCTGTATTAATAAAAAAATAATCTTGTATTTACATTTACAAGGCCTTATATTTTCTCTAATTGAGTTAATTTTCATTGAGTATGGCACTAGATCCTCTTTATATGAATCATTAACTGAAGCATTGACAGCTTTCTTTACTTCTTTCATAGCTGATGTCTCAATATTCATGTATATTATGACCAAGAATATTAAAAATCCTCTGTTTTATCTTTTTGTTCTCTTTCACCTTATGTTTTTGTGTATCTTGCGGCCTGGTACTGTTAAATCCAATGCTTTGATGTGTTTTCTTTTCCCTTTTTTCTGTTATTTATACTATGTTCTTCCCGGTAAAATAAAGCATGTACTAAAAATTTGTTGACACAAATGATTTAGTTTTATTCTTATGAATTTTGTTAACAATCAATATGTTTATTTTAGAATTTTTCTTCTTAACACATTGTCATTAAGGTACAACAAAGAAATATTAATAAGTTTTGACAGGATGATCAATGACAATAATTTGGAAATTTTGGTATATTAAAAATGAATGCATGATGCTCGTGAAGCAAATTACTTGATGCACTTATCCCTAATAAGAAACATGACAAGTTCATTGTGTTTGGAAGGAACAAGTTGCTTTTACTGTTAATGAGTATAAAATATTCTATCTATATAAAGTATTGATTAATACAACTAACTCAATCTTGTGGTATATCAAATAGAGTTTGTGGACAACCTATTCAATCACTTTTAATTTGTGTCAACAATTAAACAATCGAAGAAAGAAAGAAAGGAAGTAGGAAAAGAAGATCCATGAATAATCACTAAGTTAAATGAAACTGCATTAGACAGTTGTACAGGAGTTGAGGAAACAAGAATTTGCGAAAGATGTATTTAATGTCTTTTTATTAAGATTCAAGGAAGCTGATACTTTATTCCATGATGTACAGGAGTTAAGGAAACAAGAATTTGTGAAAGATTAATTTAATATCGTTTTATTAAGATTCAAGGCAGCTGGTACTATACCTTTGAACGCGCTAATGCGTTAAAAGATTACTAAAGCGTATAATAATTCTCATTTTGGTCCATTTAAAGCTTTTACATATATTAAAATAAAAAATAAAAAAATTTAAATTTTCTTATGCAAGCAACATATTCTTAAATTATTGGATTCGATGATGTTGTTGTTTGCAAGAGTTATAGGACCATAAGAAACCTTGTAGATTGTGTTGTTCTGGTTGAAAAGCTATTGTCTGTGGTCTTACTGTTTGGAATCGGATCTTGATTTAGTGTCTCTATTATAATGCTATTCAGTTTATTAAATTTGTTTTCTGATATGTAGGTGGAAGGCTTTAGATTTGCAGCTCTCAGGAGTAGTTCAGTGTCATTCTTCAATATAGAGAAACCTGAAATTGATGTTTTACAGAGGGTTGGAGTGCACATATAATTAGTCAGGGTTGGAAAGTTACTGTGAATAAGCACGAGACGACTCGAAAACTTGGTCTGCAGCATTAGCTAAAAGTTGTGCGTTATCCTATATCTTTTTCATGTCTTTCATCTTAAGTAGCACTAAAGTTCTTATATCTATTCTGCAATCTTGTTGCCTGCTGAAGTGACTATTTGTTGCAGTTATATGACATCCAATTCTCTTAATAAAGAAAGTCCTTTTGAATTATTTCAGTAGGTTATTTATTCTCCAAGAGTGTGAACTATCATGAAACTGATTCTTTCTTCTACTGTAACACGTGCTTCGAAAGTTAAAGCTCTAGATCTTTCTTCTATTGGTGAGTGTTCCATTGCGATATTTCACACCTATGTCATATGAATATAAATATTTATAAAATATTTGCATAAGTCGAAATATCTCAGAGCTGGATATTTTTTTAATACATCTTGAAGTGCAATAGATGTGCATGATGTTGTATCTTTAGCAAAACAACTACAAGGTTGACTGGAGAGGGGGGGGGGGGGTATTAGGGAACAAATCGCAGAATCAATTGATGTTCTTATTTAGGTAACCTAGATTGTAGACTCTCGATTTAGCTTAGGGAGTTAAGACAACCAGCGCCCAAGATATTATTCATCCTTACAGTTGAATTGTCATTGGGTTATATTAGTTATGTTTCCTTTTGCTTCGTGTCTATTGCTATCGTTTTTCCAATATGATCATATTTTGAAGTTATTGTACAAAAGCTACTTGATTCTTGTCATTTTTCTCTATATTGTCAAAATTTTAAATTTGATTTTGTTCACATAATAAGAAGAGATATCTAAGTTGAAGCATTGGGCTCGTGCTGACCTTATCTAGTATATATTGTTGAGAGAAGAGGAGAGGTTTAAAGTAAAAGTTCGGTGTCTCTCTGTATTTTTTGTTTTCATTAGCACAATTAAAGATTAAGTTATACGAAAAGTCAATCCTATTTTTGAGATTAATAAAAGACAAAGGAATACCAACGTTGAAACCGAAAAGTTGTTAGAAGTTGAAACGCCTTAGTTACTCCTCTATATACAATAATAATAATAACTTCATCCTCAAATTACCTACAACCACTTCTACTACATTTCATAAAACAAGAATATAATGAGTCAGCATATTGGTATGATCAAGTTTGGGCCTGTGGGAGGAAATAAAGGAACTGTTTGGGATGAAAAGGGAAAAGGTCAAATAGCCAAGATTTTTGTTTCCGACGAGGGAAAAACAATTTGTTCACTTCAATTCCTGTTCATTGATAACGGCATCTTTGCATTGTCTGAGTTACATTGGACTAAGCAACAATTTCTCTACAGTAAGTATATATATTCTCTGCAGTGAATATATATTTGTTTGTATCGATAGGTATGAATTCAATACACATTATACATATTTATTAGAGTTGAAAATTGTGGATATGTTTAAAAAAATGAACTTTTGAAGATAAGATGAAAATTGGTTTTTGAAAGTTGGAAATCGCGACTAGACATGCATTTTATTTAGAAAAAAATTTGAAGTATTGTGAGAGAAAATATGAAGGGGAGCCTTGACGTAACTAGTAAAGTTATTGTCATGTGTCAGGGGTTCAAGTTGTGGATACATCCTCTTACATAAATGGAAGGTTAGGTTGCGTATAATAGACTCTTGTGGTACGGCCCTTCCCCGAATCCCACGCATAGCGGAAGCTTAGTGCATTGGGTTGTCCTTTTATTTGTGAAAAATAACTCTCTAATTCTATGGCCAAATGTGAGCTTAACGTGTTCAAAGTTGAGCTTTTTCAAAATATGGAGTCATATTTTTGTAGTTCTACTATTAGTATCCCCCACCCCCAAACTCCATTTCAGTCCCTTTTACCTCCATTTTTGTTAGAAAGATGAATTAATTAATTAATTTTAATGAGTTTCATTTCTCCATAATAAAGGTTGCGTTGGATTATCCATCAGAATATCTTACTTGGGTAAAAGGTGCCTCCGATCAGGGTTTATTGAAATCAATAACATTTGGCACCAACAAAAAGTCCTATGAAATAGGAGAAGATCGTTCTTTAGGTGGATTTCACGGCACCCAATATGGTAATTGCATTGAGAGTATTGGGATATATGTGAATAATTGGTAAAAGGAGAGCAAGTAAATCAAAATAGTATCCCGTGACACCGTTTGGGTCCATGTAAATCCGCCCCTGTCTTTACCAAATTACAAATATCATAAGAAAGGATGGGACATAATATTCTAAAATCTAAGAAGAATTCAGCATCGCCATCAACGAAAAGAAATTTAGAGCGCAACAAGCAAGTCTCGATTACATGGAATAAGCTTTTGCTAATAAATAGGTTAGTGCGACACTGGCGTTATCATACAAGGTAATAGTTGAGTTCATTTATATACACTATATTGGAAGCACGTTTTAGCGAAATGTTAATACACTTTTTAATTGTTAAAAATAATTTCACATTATATAACATTAACATTTAACAGAATTTTAATAATTAAAACACAAAAATCAATATTTAACCTAAATAATTATACCATCTGTTCAATTTTAAAAATTATCGGATAAAATACCACTTCATATTTATATAGAATATGAGATTGACGTATTTCAGTACGTATTTCAGTAACACTTGATAAGAAACTTATGATACAAGTTAAAATCGGCCATTATTTAAAGTTAAAACTTGTATGCTATTGTAGATGTATCAATTTTGTCTGAAAATTGTACGTAATTTATATCAAATTTGTATGTTGCTATAGTTATCAAATTGTACGAATTTGGTATTTAACTTGTATGGAATTTAATTTTCTTCATCCCAAATTTAAACACAAAAATTTGTAATTAATTTTGTGTTAAATAAATTATGATTTTGTATTTAATGTGTATTAGAAATTTCAGATAAATTTGACAGAGATCGGATGTTATTGGAGGATATAGAGAAACTCAGAGAGAAAGGAAAAAAAGGAAAAGTATGGAGTTTTAACGGTTTTTTGATACAAAGGAAGGATAAAACTAACCTCGTCCTTGGATATTTGTTGATAAACAAATAGTGTAAATTAATCCCTTAATTGAATGCAGTAATTAAAATGTGTGAGTCTTGGTAATTGGCTTAATGTATGCATATTTTGATATACATCGCCTCACATCTTGCTCATGCCTCGACGATTTGAGATGTTTGATATGATTATTTGTGCTAATTTGTGGTATTTCTATGTGTAGAGATCATTCGGATGCAATTTGGGACAAAAGGGCGCGAATTGGAAGAAAAGGCAAAAGGTGGAATTTGAGGGCCACAGGTAGCGTGTGGCGCAATTTACAGCAGTTTAAAGTTTGAGCGCCACAGCTAGCGCCCCACGCTGCCCCGGACACTCAAGACGGGAAAGTGGCCTTTTTCGACTAGGACTCGATTATTTCGACCCCTAGATGCTCCCAACTCATATAAAAGCCAACCTAAATCGATTTTGAAGAGGAGGACCTGACTTTGAGAGAAGAACAAAACTACGAAACACTCGGGAGCACGGATTTGAGCAATTCTTCCATTCTTCCTCTAGTATTCATTAATTTTATGTTTGAAAACATTAATTTTGATGATTGTTATGAACAAGAGCGGCTAAGAACCTTATTGTTCTAAAGTCATGGGTGATACATGAATGTTGATCAAGTTTAATTTGACGAAGTTGATTTTATCATATTGGGTTGTTTATTTAATTCTGTTTTTAATTATTTTACTGAGTAGCTAACAGTGAAACACTATCTACAAATCTAGAGTTGAACTCGAAAGTGAGAATTCTAGATTGCATATAGAATTAAATAGAGCAAGTTCTTGAAGCCGGACATCGGGAAACAGATTCGGGGTTAGGATAGAAATATACCTAATTGCATTATTTGGTTGAAATACAGGAAGTGTAAATGCATTCTTGTTAATCTTAATTGCATAGACATATAGGTATTAAGATAGCTTGAATAGGCGAGTAAGAACTCGACATATTCTTATGAGTAATATCAACTCTGTCAATAAACAATCCAGATAAATCAATTAGCCATTTTAAGCCAAGAATGCAACACGCTTGTTAGCTAACCCGTGACCCTGGAATATCATCTCCTATTGATTGTTATCCGAAATTATTTATGTGTTGTGGTTGATTTCTAGTTATTTCATTTCTTGATAGTTTTAGGTAGTAAATTAGTCAATTATATATTTTGTGAGAAATCTCTTGAATCGCTAAGTCATTTGAGTTTGAATCAGTCAAAAGTTAATCATAAGTCTTCGTGGGAACGATACTCTACTCACTATTCTATTACCTGACGACCATGTATACTTGCACAAGTATGTTTGGCCGCAACAAGTTTTGGCCCCCCTGCCGGGGACTAAATATTTGCTACTTGACTGATTTAAGCTTTTATTAGTTATTTGTTCAAGTTTTAATTTTCAGTTTGCCATGTTTGTATTAACTTAGGCTCTTCTCTTGAATGCGGAGGAGTAGAAGCACAAACAACCTCCTTCCTTTTGATCCAGAAATTGAACGAACACTTGATAGAGTGAGGAAGGAAGTCGAAGCTAGAACCAAAATAGAAAAGAGTTGGACATCGTAGTTCAACCACAACCAATAGAGATGGCAAGTAATGAAGAGCGTCCGGTGATAGAAGTCGTGAGGCCCAATCTTGCTAATATGACTCACGCTATTGTGAAGCCCGTTATCACGGGGTATTTTGAACTTAAATAGTACATGGTACAGCTGATTCAGTCCACAAGGCAATATGTGGGTCTATCTCATGAAGACCCGCAGAGGTACATTCAGAATTTCTTGGAAATTACGTGCACTTACAATTATCCGAACATTTCCAAGGATTATGTCAGGCTGACACTATTCCCCTTTTTCATTGTTGGGGGAAGATAAGGAATGGTTGCAAAAGGAGCCCATGAACTCAATCCGCACTTGGGATGATCTAGCAAGGAAAATCTTAATCAAGTTTTTCTCCACTAAGAAGACAAAATCGATGAGGAGCCAAATTCTTGGGTTCCCAGCGGGATGGCTAGACACTTCGTCAAGCTTGGGAAAGATACAAGAAGCTACTCAGAGACTGCCCACATCATTTTCAGACTGATGAGGTATTGGGTCACACTTTTGTTGATGGGCTAGACGAGGCATCAAAGATGAATCTTGATTCAGTTTGTGGGGATAGTTGCATGGCGAAGCCGTACAGTGAAATTCAACTCTTGCTAAATAACTTCACTGCTAATGATTATAATTGGCAAGGAGATGAGACTCAAGAAGAGAAATTAAACAGAAGGCATCCGGGATGATTGATCTCGATGACTTCTCAGCCATAAGAGCAAATATTTCACAATTGGCAAATCAAATGAATAGAATGACAATGCAACAAACAAAACAGATGCAACATGTACAACAAATGTCTATTTGCTGCGAACTATGTGGTGACAGTCATATGAGTGACATGTTCCCCACGAATCCTGAATCTATATACTATGTGGGGAAACAGAGCAGAGGTCCGATGAATCAGCATGCACAATATGGGAACACTTACAATCCAAATTGGAAGAATCATCCTACCTTCTCATGGGGCGGAAATCAACAAAATCAGAATTATTTTAGGCCCCAAGGAAATTTCAATCAGCCTCAGAAGCCACCCCAACAATTAGAAGAGAGTACGAATGACTTGCTGAAGAAGTTGTTGCTTGACAATCAATAGCTCAGGACTGGTTTCAGAAATCTTGAGAGCCAAATGGGGCAGTTAGCAGCAAGTCAACCGGTGGGCCGGTTCAACCTGGCCTAACGACTATTTTTCGGAAAAAAAAAATAAATTTGGCCAACGGTTGGAAATATAAAAAATAGTCGTTGGCTTGCCAATTTAGCCATTTGGCACTTTTAAAAATAGCCATTTGCTCCCCAAACTTTTTATAATTACACTTTTTCCCTATTCTCAACTATAAATACCCCCTCATTCTTTCATTTTTTTCTCACAAAATCATCAATCTCTCTATAGTTTTCTTCTATAATTGTTTACTTTATTATTGCAATTTGTGAAAATTTGTGAAGTTGGTGAATTGAAGTATTGAAGTCTTCAACGATATACAATTTTCAAGAAGTTGTTCGTCAATTCAATAAACTCGTTCCAACTCTTAAGTTTTAATATTATAGTTTGTTTGTTTTAATTTGTATAATTATAATTAATATGTCCTTTTCTTTGAAAAAAATATTTGGTAATAAGCGAAAATCTAAAATTGGTTAATCTAGTGGCCAAGCTACTACTCCTCCCCCGGCTCCCCGACCCAAACCTGTTACACGTCCTCCTACACCTGTTATTTTTGATAGTGATAACCCTTTATTTCAATTTATCGATAGTCAATTTTACCATGATATTGCACCAGGTGAACAATTAAATTATGAATATATGAATGCTTTTTATGGTAATCCAACTATTGATGAAAATGATGATGAAAATATAGATTTAGATGAAACGCAACCGGATGATGATACACCTACTAGTCTCGTTGTTGAAGTTAAGCCAACTGATAATAATCCAAATGATGCCCCGCCTTACCCTCCTGTAGTAACCCCTACTTTTAATAGACAACCTTCTAAACGGTGTGAAACATCTCTTGTTTGACACTTTTTTATTCAACTAAGAGATCAAAATAAGGGTAAGTGTAAAACTTGTGGAACTTTGATGGCTCATAAATTTACTGGAGACCGTAGCGGTACAGGTAGTTTGACTAGACACATAAAGACACACCCTAAATATAAAGCTAGATCTCTTCAAATGAAAGATGCGCAAGAGGGAACAAGTCTAGGTACTCAGGTTAACCCTAGTACCGGGTCAAATCTAATTCAACCGGGAATGAACACTGTTACCGGTGGCATTTTATATTACGATCCAAATAAAGATCGTGAAGAATTGGCAAAAATGGTAACTGTTATGTGCTTACCCTATAGTTTTCCTTCTAACCCTCATTTTGTGCATTATATTAGAAGAGTTTTTAATCCTACTTATAAAGGATGGCCTCACACAACTGGAAAGAGCAATATTTATAAATATAAACATGAATATGAACAATATTTGCGCTATTTATTTACTCATATAAATTGTCGCGTTGCTATTACTACTAATATTGGTAGAAGTGGTAATGACTGTGATTATCTTACTGTTACCAGTCATTGGATTGAGAGGAATGGATAATACAAAAGCTCATTATTGCTTATAGAATAATTAATTCACTTCACACAGGGAAGTTTATTGCTAACACAGTTGCAGATATTTGTAGATATTTTTGCATTAGAGATAAAATAATATCAGTTTTAATGGATAATGCTTCTAGTAATACTAATGCTATAGCCTTGCTTACAACTACACTAAATCCTGCATTTAGTAATATTTTTCATGTTAGATGTATTTGTCATATTTACCATTTAATCGTCGGTGATAGTATGAAAAATTTAAATGTTGAAATTGAAAAGGTTAAAATGACTCCTAATTGACTTTTTTATTCAAGCCGTAGAAGTTGACTTAGAGAATATTTTAAAAAATGTGATGAAATTTGGCCTTAGAGAAAAAAAGGTTCCTAAACCTTGTCCGACTAGATCGAATTACATGTATGAAAATTTAGTTGTTGCATATGAATATAGAAACCCAATAAACGCAACGTTTAATGCTCGTGTTGATGGTGATGATGATGATGAGCACCTTACAAATCAGGATTGGACTAATTTTAGAAAAATTTCATGTTGCTATAAATGAATTATCTGGGCAATATTATCCTACTATTTCTAACTGTTTAGTTTATATTGTAGAACATCCAAATTTATTTACTCAATTTTCAGAGGGTGGGTTAATTTATGAACTTGCTATTAATTCTATGAGAGAAAAGTTTAAAAATTATTTTTTCCCTATCCTCCCTATTTATGGTGTTGCTGCCATGTTAAATCCTACTATGAAATTAGGAGGTTCTCACTTTTGGTATACAAATATTTATAATGCTTTAGCACTTTCAGATGAGGAAATGTCTACACTTGCAGATGCAAAAGCCTCAATTAAAATAAATGCTCAAACAATTTATAATGTTTATCAACTTGCCTTAGATCATGCTAGACCAAATGTGCCAACTCCTACTTCGTCTAGTTCGCAATCATCTAAAAGAACTGGGGGACTAAAAACACTTAGTTCTTGGATAGAGTTCAGGGGTTCTCAAGGTGAAAATATTGGTGATAGTTCACAACTAAATGAGCTTCAAGTTTATTTTTCGCAGGGACTTGAATAAGAGAATCCCGACGGCTCCTTTAATGTTTTGGAATGGTGGAAGGACAAAGAAAAATACTATCCAGTTCTTTCAAGGATGGCTCGAGATATTTTAAGTATTCCAGCTTCAACAGTGGCATCGGAGAGCGCTTTCAGTCATGCGAGACTTCAAATCGGTGATCATAGAGCGTTTATGAGGGAGAGCTTGGAAAAATCAGTACTCTTCAGAGATTGGATCCGTTCGGAACGAAGAAACTTTGGACTTGCTGAATCACAACCAGAGATAGACGAAGCTTACGAAGAAATGCTAGCGGAACTTGCGGAGGATGCTTCTTCACCCGGAAGCGGTGATGAACAAGCTTCTTTTCCGCCGCCACCAACGAAAATTCCTCCGAACCTTGAAGGATTTATGAAATTTGTAAGAGATAATATGTAGACTAATATGTAACTTGTATTTTGGCACATCTTCATTAGTTTTTTTCCTTTTAATGGTGGTATTAGCACCTTGTTGTGCTCATTCCATTGGAGGAGGAAGACTAAGAAAGATATTGCCATTNAGGGAGAAAGACTAAGAAAGATATTGCCATTTTTTGTTAATGTCGTAATAATAAAAATTATAATGCATTCCCTTGAATATTTCTTTACAATTTTTTTGTGTTTAAATTTGAATTACAAGATTTAAGTCACAATTATATAATATAATTTACAATAATTGCCTTAGATAAAAAAAAAATCAAAAAAAAATAGCCCGGTCCACTTAGGCCCGTTTAGGCTTGTGGGCCCGACCCACTTAGCCCGGGCCCATATGGGCCGGTTACACCCACTAGGACCGTTTAGCCCGGGACTGTTTGGCTCGAGACCGCTTAGGACTGGCCCACTATAGCCCGGGACCGCTTGGGACCGGCCCGCTAGAGCCCGAGACCGTTTGGCCCGGCCCATTTAGGCCCGAGCCCGGACCACAATACAGCCTTACTGCAAATTGGGGAATTTCTCTTCCCAGCTGACTTCATTATTCTAGATTTTGAGGCTGATGAACAAGTTCCAATCATATTGGGACGACCTCTCTTGGCTACTGGTGATGCAATTATTAAAGTGAGAGAGAAAAAAATGATTATGAGTGTGGACAACGAGGAAGCAGTCTTTAATGTCTACAAAGCGATCCAACTTCCCTGCTACTATGAGGAGCTTTCTATGATATCTATTGTGGAGGTGGATGAGCAACTTCTTGACTGTCACGACCCAAAATTCCCAACCATCGGGATCGTGATGGCGCCTATTATCATACTCGCTAGGCAAGCCAATGTTAGACTTTAACTAACCATTTTCTTTTAAAATTAATTGGATATAAGTAAACAATTTAAATTAGGTGACATCAATTGCGGAATTTAAATAAATATTGCTTAACCTTGAAACTATTACTAGCACCCATAACTGGTGTCACAATCCACGAACGTTCTATGAATATCTACAAATATTGGTCTGAAAGAAAAGTACATCTGTCTCGAAAGAAAATAAAATAGAAATGTAGAACATAGGAGGGGACACCAAGGCCTGCGGATGCATGCAGGACTACCTTGGGTCTCCTGAGTGAATGCCTGCAACCGACCTCTCGATCAACCACAATCAACTCCAAAACATGCATAGAAAGTACAAAGTGCAGTATCAGTACAACCGACTCATTGTACTGCTAAGTGCCGAGCCTAACCTCGACGAGGTAGTGACGAGGCTACGACGGGTTTTTTATAATATAACCTATATAGTTCATAATAAAGCAAAAAGGAAGTACAAAACCGAAGTGGAACAGTAACTTGCAGTAATTAAATACGGAACCCAGCTATCTTGCCAGTACTCAGCTATAACCAAATCCTTAAAAGAGTTTCAATGTTACAGAATAAAATCACAGTAGAAGCAGAATACATAAACATTAAAATGATGTGGCGCGCATCCCGATCCCACCATATAATCAGTAATAACAGGAACATTCACCCTTATTACTCCTATTGCAGCGTGCAACCCGATCCCACCAGTCCACCCTTATTACTCCTCAATATATCACCCTTATTCCTCCTGTTGCAGCATGCAACCCGATCCCACCTGTCCACCCTTATTACTCCTCAATATATCACCCTTATTCCTCCTGTTGCAGCATGCAACCCGATCCCACCTGTCCACCCTTATTACTCCTTGTTGCGGCGCGCAACCCGCTCCCACCAGATAATCATTAGTCACACAATAAGAACAAGTGTTTCACAATTTAGCTCAAAACCCTCCACAACATTTATGGCTCAACCAATGTAAACGGAAAACTATTTTATTATGAAACTTCACCAATTAATACTACACAGCGAGACCAACCGAAATATACCATGAAACACTGACAAAACAGCTTACACCAATAGTGTATCACAATGAGAATGTAGATAAACTACTACTTCCAAATAAGGAACAACATTTAACAAGAAGCAATTAGACATGGAAGCATCAATAGGCATGAAACAGTTAAGATAGGAAGATAATAAATTTGTAACGGGGAAGGGAACAGGAAAAAAAATTGGTAGCGCATAGGTACTCGTCACCACACCTATACGCCACGTACATGATTTTTTCACATAGCAATCAAGTCGGGGATCCCTAATCCCTCGAGTCAAAGTTAGACCAAACACTTACCTCGATTTCGCAGGCCACTCACTGCTCAAGTACAACTTTCCCTTTAGAATTCACCTCCAACTCACTCGTATCTAATCATTGTTAGTTTAATATCATCAATTATCGCTAAAGGAATCAACTTTAATACATAATTATCGTTTTCCTAAGTTTTCCCAACAAAAGACAAAAATCGACCCCGGGCCCCCTTGGTCCAAACTCGAGGTTTGGACCAAAATTCATTTACCCATTCTCCCCCGATCTCGGATATACAATTGGTTTTGTAATCCGACCTCAATTTGAGGTCTAAATTCCCAAATTTCGAAATTCCTAAGTTCTACCCAAAAATCCCTAATTCTACCATGAAAATCCTAGATTCTAGGTTGAAATCTTGTTAAAAGATGTAAAAGATTGAAAGAAAATAGTTAGGAATCACTTACCTATAATTTGGGGAAGATTTGGTCTTTGGAAAATCTCCTCTTGAGGTTTAGGTTTTGAAAAATTGAAGAATGAATGAAAAATCTCATCTAAGTCCCTTTTACCTAGCTGCGGATGTCGCATTTGCGACCTGGCCTTCGCAACTGCGAAGCTCGTAAATGCGAAGGTACCATCAATTTGAGGTCCTTCACCCTTGTGCTGACTTCGATAATGCGAAGAATATCTCAAATTTGCGACAGTTGGGCCATCGCAAATGTGGATAGAGGTTGGCATTTGCGAACATGGCCTTCCCGAGACACCCTTCGCAATTGCGAAAAATATCTCGCAATTGCGAGAACATGCTGGCCCGGGCCTTCTTCGCAATTGTGATAAATACCTCGCAATTTCCAGGCCTGCTTTGATCGCATTTGCGAAGCCTGATCTAGCAATTGCGAGATCAGAGGCTTGCTATAGACACCAGTTACACCAGCAATTTTTTAAGTTCTAAAATCACTTTGTAGCCTATCTGAAACTACTCGAGCCCTCGGGGCTCCATACTAAACATGCACGCAAATCTAAAAATATCATATGGACTTGCTCGTGCGATCAAATCACAAAAATAACGCCTAAAACTACGGATTTAGTACCAAAACTCATGAATTTCTCAAGAACAATTCAAAATTACTATCTTCTCAACCGGACGTCCGAATCACGTCAAATCAACTCCGATTACGACCAAATTTCACAGACATGACTTAAACATTATAATAGACATGTACCGGGCTCCGGAACCAAAATACGGGCCTGATACCAACGAGATCAAACATAATTAAATTTCTTTAATTTCTTTGAATTTCAGTCCTACAATTTTCATAAAACTTTTGCTGCTCGAGCTAGGGACCTCGGAATTCGATTCCGGGCATACACCCAAGTCCCATACTTTAAAATGGACCCTCCAAGACTGTCAACTAAAAATCATTTTTAAATCCCAAAAATTACTATTTCATATATTTCCACATAAAGGCTTTCAGGATTCACGCCTGGACTCTGCACGTAAATCGAGGTAAATGAAAATAAGGATTTTAAGGCTAACAAGATCAAAATAGATTCTTAATTCACAAGATGACCCTTTGGTTCATCACAATCTCCACCTCTAAAACAAACGTTCTGTTACACCCCATTTTTCGTATGTGAGAGTACGTAGTAACTCAATTGATGTAAGCTCAGAAATAAGATTATATTTGGAAGCATATAAAGTAATTTAATCATGTTACCTTGGAGGTTAAAAATATTTAATATCATGAATAACGAGTACCAAGAGGGTTGGAAAGCTTAGAAGCTAAACCAATTGAAGAAAATAAGTTTCATCGAAAGTCGACGAGTTTGAAATGTTATAAGATGTACTTTTGGGTGAGACTATGGCTCATTACATGATAAGGATGTTATTCTTTGAGTTAATTTTTCGTATGATAGTCGTGTGCTACGTTTTGAAGTCAAGCAAGTTGTGAAACAAAAGTTGGCAAAGGTCTTCACAAGTTACATTCATAAATTTGTTGAAACTTAGGTCAAATGTATCTAAGCCTTTGTCCCAATATATTTGGAATTAGGAGATGATCTACCTATCACATTTAATATGTACGAGTCTAGTTTCTAACGCATTTAACCGCTTGTCAATACGACATCGGAGTAGAGAGATATTTGCGTTTTCGCGAGACTGCGCAAAGCAGCTCCCATGAGACCCACAAAGTCGGTGTAAAATCCAGCTTGTATTTAAGACAATTCTATATCGTTTTCGCTCATATTTATCGTCAAAAACAGTTCCTAAACCCTACTAAATGCTCTCCAATGGTTCCTCCATGATTCTAGGGTGAAAACCTAAGATAAAAACATGAATCCAACCTAGAAACCCCGTGGTGCTTGCTAGATCATAGTTCTTCATCTTGTGGTTGTTTTGGAGGTTTCTTCAAAGTGAAGTAACCTCAGGTCTCGTCTAGTTCTTGTTGATTAAGGTAATAATCAGTCCCTCCTTCATACATATTATATTTTCAAGGTGAACTACAAGTGTTTACACTCCAACTTGAACACCAAAAGTTGATTCAAGAAGAGAATACAACATCTATAGTGTTGTGGTGTCATTGAGGATAATTGTGGGCTGTGTTTGATAGAAATTTCAAGTGGTTGATACTGTCTAAGGTGATTATAACATCCTACTAATTGTGTTTAAGCTTGCGTGTATGTTGGTTAAGATTTTAGGATAATAAACTACAAGATAATACTTGGATTAGCTTTAGCCACTTCTATGGTGTTGTATTGCCATTGAGGGCTGTTGTAAGCTAAATATAACTTGGAAAACTTGAAGATATTGTACGAGTTATGCTTATTGTGTTCCTGCAGGTGTTTAAGGTTATCTTGATGTTGATTAAGTTAAATTTTTGGACTAGACATGAACTAGTGAATAAAGTTGCTTATTGAAGAAAGTTGGAGTTGTGGAATGTTTCCTTTATTATAAATATATGGTATAAGTATGGAGTCATTGATGAATTACTTCATTATCATGTTAAAGATGTTTTTAAGTTAATGTAAGAAGTATATAAGGTGTGATATGGGTTATACGGATTCCAATCGAGCTTGCGGCTCAAAATGATAGTTAAACTAATCAGAGAGCTTATTGTGAATTATATTGTTGTTGTTTGGACTGTTTGGGTATGTTAAGGCTCTTCCTTTATTTTTTTTGCATGATCTAAAGTGAAACGAACATAAACGATACGCTATTTCATAATGAATCTACTCCTAGCAACTAAGGTGGTCCATGTTGTTATTTCCTTACACAGTTATTCGAAGAAAGTATGTATGATCCTTGAGTCCTAGTGAAGTTCATATTCATGGTATGATGTACATAATGTTAATAGAAGGTGCAACTACCTTACGTCACTCCAAAAAGTTTAGAGCATGATTCCACGAATCCAACATACATTATATATAGTATCTATTTTACTCTACCGAGCCGCGCTATAGTCGGCCAGGTACGACACCTATTGTGCAACCACTGATCAGTTGGGTTTTAGCGAGCTCCACATGGTCGGGTACGTTTTTACCGAGTCCTCTTTGAGTCCAGGTACGATATGATGATGATGATGCCCACATAGACGGATGTTTTTAAAAGATTATGTATATATATGTATCACGCATTTCATGTCACTATCTCATAGAGGCACTCTGATGCTACAGATTGTATCTCCTATATCTCTCTTTACATTACAGTTCTTATTTATGCTTTTCTGCCTTACATACTTAGTACTTTATTCGTATTGACATACTTCTTGCCCGGGGACGCTACGTTTCATGCCCGCAGGTCCCGATAGACAGGTTGACAGTCCTCCTAGTGGGCTATCAGCTCAGCGGAAGGTGTAGTTGCACTCCACTTGCTCCGGAGTTGCCTATTTGGTCAGTATAATTAGGACATGTATTGATTGTTATGGAGGGCCCCTGTCCCGACCTATATGACATTTATGTAGTCTTAGAGGCTTGTAGACATATGTCAGGTATATGGATACTTGTATGGCCTTGTCGGCCTATGTTTTGTGTTTACAAATGATCATGTGAGCCTTATAGGCCCGTATGTCAACTTTATAAGTTTCTTTATAATGTTGGTTCATCCTATGTCTAGTATGCACTTATATTTTATTCTTGTTATCTCATGACGGCCCTTTTGGCCCATTTATCCATGATAGTATGATAATAAAGATATGTTATGTTGGTACTCGGTTAAGTAAGGTACCGGGTGCCCGTCGCGGCCCATAGGTTGGGTCGTACAGAAGTGGTACCAGAGCAGTTCTGTCCTAGGGATGTCTACAAGCCGTGTCTAGTAGAGTTTTGTTTATGGGTCTGTTGTGTACCAAACTTATAAGCAGGAGGCTACAGGGCATTTCGGATTGTCACTCTTTCTTCCTACTCTAGATCGTGTGGTAGAGCTCAGTTGTAAGAATTCAAACTTCTAAATTCTACTTTATTCCTAATACAACGATACCTCATCCAAATAAACAGTTGGTAAGAGATTAAATGTGGTTGTAGAAGAGTTGAGTCAGAGGAAATTGATTTTCCATCATGCTTATGATGAGTAAATATGAGGTCTTCAGCAGATTATGTGTATACTAAGACGTTTAAGCTTCTTGGTAAGGAGCCGTAAGGAATGTATATCTATCCATCCATATGGTAAAAATATATATATAACGAGAGAATCAGAAGGTAAATACAAGTTTCAACAAGTAAAAGGAGCAAGGTGAAGAGGGGTACGAGGTACTCAATTAGTGAAGATTATCAGTATTTACAATCCAGGCATTATGTTACTTTCAACAGTAATAGATATATATATAATCGGCCACACCCATCTCAGTTATGCCCTGTGAGAGCTAACCGATATAGCTTAAGAGAAGGACGGGATATCAGGATCCAGTTAGGGTTAAAGTAACCAAAATGTTGGATGGATTGTTTGCGTTAGTTGACATTTCCAAAGCATATTGCAAATGTGCTAACAGATCTCCTTGTGAGACACCTAGATGGTGCACCCTACAGTAGTACAGCTAAATATGAATACTAGAATGTTCAAAGACAGGCACTGAAATCCTAGAAAGAATAAATAGTAACTTAGTGTGGCATTCATCCCTAGTATAGAGAGAATGTTAGGCAACCCGAAAATCCAGTGGATGGAGCAAGGGGGGCTAAAAGCAAAAGAATGTCTTGCTGGAGTTTTCAGAATAAAGTGATAGACATAAATGTTAGAATGGAAATAAAAAGAGAGTTAATAAAGAATTATGAGTAAGATGTGATACGTGGATGACGACAGTAGATCAAAAAATGACAGTATTACCGAATCTATAGTTAAGGAAGAAAAAGACAAGAGGCAACAGGCCTTGAGGCACCAAAAGAGCACAGGTCATAAAGTCACATCCTCATTTCGAGAAATAAATTCGTGACTCCAACGTGATTACCAGAAGTAAAAGTTAGACCCCCGAGTAATAGAAATTACTATGGGATAGTAAACAAAAAAAATCGAACATGAATTAGGTATTGAAGAAATTGGTAATAGTCGGCATCGTTTCAAAGAGAGTGTTTTGACAACAATAGAATGAACAATAGAAGAATAACCTTTAAAGGTAATTCACGAATACGCTTCCCTAAAGCAAGCACTATGAGCAGAGTTAAGCTTAAGGGACTAAATGTTCCAGTTACACCAGGTGTCACTCTTGTGCGTAAGAAATTCAATTATACCTGGTATAGAAGGGTTACTGCAAGGCGAGTAATATGTCTGTGAAGATGTGGAAAACAAAATGCCAAAGATAAAGAGGTAAATAACCAATGGTAAAGGAAGAATGTGGTAAAAAGGTGAAAGGAACGAGATTGCATTTATTCAGATCCTACAGATATAATATGACTCCAGAACATTATGAAAGCATGATGCCGGGGAGAATTAATAAGGGTTTTGCACTCGATGATGTTGATAAATAAGTGAAAATGAACACTTGATACATAAGGATCCCGTACGAGAGGTAAGTTAAGACAAAAGACATAACCTAAGAGGCACTACATAAAATACAGATATGAGAGTAGACCAACGGGTAGTCTGTAGTTGATTCAGGAAGAGCCTAGTTATGGCTAGATAGGAGTATACAGATAAATCAGTAGATCATGCATGATAAATGTAGTGAAACCCAGCATAGAAAATTCAGTCTCTTAGATACGACATTGTAATCCCCGAGAAATATTCAGATAGGAGTTGGGGTAGTAGAAGTTAGAATATAAGTGTTACGAAAATAAAAGAGAGTGCCACTAGGGAGACAACTGAAATTTCAATTCAGAAGCAATCATATGAGCACAAGGGCGCGGAGGTAAGTAACTAAGGATAATGATAGGCGAGTAAGAACATCAGAAATACCGTGGGGTATACAATGTAATAAGCTCACATCTTTACAAGTTTACAAGAGTTAGAGGGTCTTCCCTAAGCACTACAACGAAAGACTAGCTGAGGAAATAAGGAAGAAGGCTTCAACATAAGCATAGTGACCTAAAGAAGAAATGGTCTTGTAACAACAATCTCACTATAATATTGTATGCACTTCATAAGAAAGTGGCACCTATCGTGGCTAATGAATGGGAAGAAAAAAAAATCAAGAGTTGATAATTGAGATCATATGAGATACAGGGAACTTCAGTATTCATGGGAACTAAGATAAGCCAAGTATCCATGCAGCAAGTGGCAGAACGACCAGGAAAAGTAATTGTTTACATTTAAAGACAACTGAGAAGGCATGAAAGGAAATCTATGGTGCTAGCATGTTAAAAGGAAGGGCGCGAGTAGTATAAATAGATATGCGTAGGTCGCAAGCTAAAGTATGGTACAACAACAAGGTTTTAGATAGACAGGAGTAAGGATAAGAAAAGGTGAGTGAGAAGGTGATGAGAATAGGTAAATCCTCGGGATTAAACTCATTACAACAAGAGAGCAGATTGTTTCCATAAAGTTATAAAAAGCTCAGTATAGCATGAGTGAACTCAAATGAGTTTAAAACTAGGAGCATTTAAAAGAGATGGAATGCTACCTTGGTAGTAAAGTAAGGGTGTAACTGTGATTATGATAAGAGAATGACGCCTTTGATTGAGTAATGATTTTGAGAACAAGGATTTCATGAACTATACGGGATTAGAATACCCCCATAGGATGAATCACATTGGGATGCTATGAAATACAGTTATTGGAGTATGGTATCGTCCCTAAGTGAATCAGGAAAATCACTTCAGATATTCCTCGATGAGATGTGAGCCCTAGTGACGGTATATTACATAAGAGGTTTCAAGTTATCAGTGGTAGATTATAGATAAACATTAAGGTGAATTAACAATAGATGGATGAAAGTTACAAAGTATGAGATGAGATTAGGCTGTAATTATTAAGATGAACAGTAATAAGGAAGCATTAAATGGCTTAGATTTATACATATAGGATAAGAAGTAAAAGAGTAACCTGGAGTTGGGTGGCAGGCCTCGATAATAATAAACCGAAGTAAGAGTTATAGTACAGTATGACCTACCTAGTTGTGGTAAAGCCATAAGCATAGATAACTGAGTGAACAAGACATACCAATAGTCGTAAGTTCAACAAAGTACCAAGCAAAGAACTTTAGTACACCTATAGATGCCCAGAGGGACAGCTTGTCATAGTACTATATATGTTCACAAAGTGAAGCCTAGACATGGGTTAAAAGCTATCAAAAAAAGGAAATAAGAGTCACATTGGTGCACATTCAAGGTTAGAATCTTCCAGGCTTCATGATAGAAGGTAGAAACAGTTACGAGATTGGAAGAATTTCGACCACAAGTCGTGGAGTGAGAAAGAGGCCTAAAGGGGGGGAATACGAGCCTTTGGATTTATACACCGAACAACTCCCTAGATGTCAAAGAAAATATTAAATTATTCATAAGAGTTCTTGCTTAAGAGACGGATAAGAATTAGTCAACATTTGAAGATGAATGTTCCAAAGGGAGAATGATGTTACACCCCATGTTTTCGTACGTGAGAGTATGTCCTAAGTCAATTGATGTAAGCTCAGAAATAAGATTATATTTGGAAGCATATAAAGTAAGTTAATCGTGTTACCTTGGAGGTTACAAATAATTAAGATCATGAATAACGAGTACCAATAGGGTTGGAAAGCTTAGAAGCTAAACCAATTGAAGATAATAAGTTTCGTCGAAAGTCTACGAGTTTGGAATGTTATAACATATACTTTAGGGTGAGACTATGGTTCATACATGATAAGTAGTTTCTTCTATGAGTTAATTTTTTCGTATTATAGTTGTGTTCTACGTTTTGAAGTCAAGTAAGTTGTGGAACAAAAGTTGGCAAAGGTCTTCACAAGTTACATTCATAAATTTGTTGAAACTTAGGTCAAATGTAGATGATCCTTTCTCCCAATATACTTGTAATTAGCGGATGATCTACCTACCAAATTAAATATCAATGATTCTAGTTTCTAACTCATTTAACCATTTATCAATACGACATCGGAGTAGAAAGATATTTGCATTTTTGCGAGACTGTGCAAAGCAGCTCCCATGGGACCCACAAAGTCTGTGTAAACTCCAGCTTGTATTTAAGACAATTCTATATCGTTTTCATTCATATTTATCATCAAAAACAGTTCCTAAACCCTCCTAAATTCTCTCCAATGGTTCCTCCATAATTCTAGGGTGAAAACCTAAGATAAAAACATGAATCCAACGCTAGAAACCCAGTGGTGCTTGCTAGACCGTAGTTCTTCATCTTATGGATGTTTTGGAGTTTTCTTCAAAGTGAAGCAACCTCAGGTCTCGTCTGGTTCTTGTTGCTTAAGGTAATAATCAGTCCCTCCTTCATACATATTATATTTTCAAGCTGAACTACAAGTGTTTACATTCCAACTCGAACACCAAAAGTTGATTCAAGAAGAGAATACAACACCTATAGTGTCGTGGTGTCATTGAGGATAATTGTGGATTGTGTTTGATCGAAACTTCAAGTGGTTGATACTTTATAAGGTGAGTATAACATCCTACTAATTGTGCTTAATCTTGCTTGTATTATGGTTAAGTTGTTAGGATAATAAACTACAAGATAATACTTGGATTAGCTTAAGTCACTTCTATGGTGTTGTATTGCCATTGAGGGCTGTTGTAAGCTAAATATAACTTGGATTACAAATTGAAGATACTGTAGGAGGTATGTGTATTGTGTTCTTGCAGGTGTTTAAGGTTATCTTGATGTTGATTAAGCTAAATGGTTGGACTAGACATGAACTAGTGAATAAAATTGCTTATTGAAGAAAACTGGAGTTGTGGATTGTTTCCTTTGTTATAAATATATGGTATAAGGATGGAATCATTGATGAATTAATTTATTATCATGTTAATGATGTTTTTAAGTTAATGTAAGAAGTCTATAAGGTGTGATATGGGTTATACGGATTCCAATCGAGCTTGCCGCTCAAAATGATTGTTAAACTAATCGGAGAGCTTATTGTGAATTATATTGTTGTTGTTCGGGATGTTTGGTGACTTTTGGTAACATATGGGATGTAGTTAAAATAGGGGAGGTGTTTTCGATTTTCTGTTGAATATTGGTTTTGAAATATGAGAGTTACAATGCTTATATGATGATGACAAAGTCGGGTTACTAATTGTAGACGTAATCATATTGAGCTTGGTTGACAATTGGAGAGAAGATTGCAAAGGTATGTTACGGTTATTACTTCATTATTTTGGCAAGATCTAAAGTGAAACAAACATAAACGATAAGCTATTTCATAATGAATCTACTCCTAGAAACTAAGGTGGTCCATGTTGTTCTTTCCTTACACAGTTATTCTAAGAAAGTATGTATGATCCTTGAGTCCTAGTGAAGTTCATATTCATGGTATGACGTCCATAATGTTAATAGAAGGTGAAACTACCTTACGACACTCCAAAAGGATTACATCATGATTCCATAAGTCCAGCCTGCATTATATATAGTATCTATTTTACTCTACTGAGTCGCGCTATAGTCGGCCGGGTACGAAACCTATTGTGCAACCACTGATCAATTGGGTTTTACCGAGCTCCACGTGGCCGGGTACGTTTTTATCGAGTCCTCTTTGAGGACGGGTACGATATGATGATGATGATGCCCATATAGGCGGATGTTTTTAAAAGATTATGTATATATATGTATCACACATTGCATGTCACTATCTCTTAGAGGCACTCAGATGCCACAAGTTGTATCTCCTATATCTCTCTTTACATTACTGTTCTTATTTATGCTTTTCTGCCTTACACACTCAGTACTTTATTCATAATGACGTCCTTCTTTCCTGGGGGGACACAGCGTTTCATGCCCGCAGGTCCCGATAGATAGGTTGACATTCCTCCTAGTAGGCTATCAGCTCATCGGAAGGTGTTGTTGCACTCCACTTGCTCTGGAGTTGCCTATTTGGTCATTATGATTGGGACATATATTGACTAGTATGGAGGGGCTCTATCCCGACTTATATGACATTTATGTAGTCTTAGAGGCTTGTAGACAGATGTCAGGTATATGGATACTTGTATGGCCTTGTCGGCCTATGTATTTAGTTTACAAATGATCATGTGAGCCTTATAGGCCCGTATATCAATTGTATAAGTTTCTATATAATGTTGGTTCATCCTATGTCTAGTATGCACTTATATTTTATTCTTGTTATCTCATGAAGTCCCTTTTGGCCCATTTATCCATGATAGTATAATAAGAAAGATATGTTATGTTGGTACTCGGTTAAGTAAGGTACCGGGTGCCCGTCGCGGCCCGTAGGTTGAGTCGTCACACGTTTTTCTTCAAACGGACATAGAAAAGTACCTGAACTGGTGAACAAGTGTGGATATCTACTCCGCATGCCCGCCTCGAAGTCCCAAGTAGTTGCCTCAACAGACTGATCTCTCCACTGAACTCGAACTGAAGGGTAACTCTTTGACCTCAATTGACGAACCTGCCGTTCTAGAATGGCGACCAGCTCCTCCTCCTAGGTCAAATCCTTTTCCAATATGACAGAGCTGAAATATAACACGTGGGACGGGTCACCATGATATTTCCGGAGCATAGATACAAGGAATACCGGATGAAATGAGGATAACCCTGGAGGCAACGCAAGCCTGTAAGCTACCTCCCCCACTCTCTCGAGGATCTCAAATGGCCCGATATACCTGGGGCTCAACTTTCCCTTCTTCCCAAATCTCATAACACCCTTCATGGGCGATACCCGAAGTAATACCCTCTCTCCGATCATGAATGTAACATCACGAACTTTACGGTCGGCATAAGAAAGACAACTTGCCATTCTTCCCAAATCTCATAACACCCGTTTTTGGACTGAGCTGTACGAAGTAGATCCTGTATAATCTTGACCTTGTCCAAGGCCTCCTGAACTAAGTCTGTACCCAACAACCAAGCCTCTCCCGGCTCAAACCATCCAACAGGCGACCTGCACTGTCTACCATATAATGCCTCATAAGAAGCCATCTGGATGCTCGACTGGTAGTTGTTGTTGTAGGCAAACTTCGCTAACGGTTAGAACTGATCCCAAGAACCTCCAAAGTCAATAACACAGGTGTGGAGCATATCCTTCAAGATTTGAATAGTATGATCGGACTGCCCGTCCATCTGAGGATGAAATGCTGTACTGCCCTCCAAAAGTATGAGGTAAACCGTGTACCTCGATCAGAAATGATAGACACGGGCACACCGCGAAAGCGAACGATCTCTCGAATATAGATCTTTGCAAATTGCTCCGTAGAATAAGTACTTGCCACCGGAATGAAGTGCATTGACTTAGTCAGCCTATCTACAATAACCCACACGACGTCGAACTTCCTCTAAGTCCATGGGAGTCCAACAACAAAGTCCATAGTGATACACTCCCACTTCCACTCAGGAATCTCTATCTGCTGAAGCAAACCACCGGGTCTCTGATGCTCATCCTTCACATGTTGACAATTTAAACACCTAGCCACGTAAGAAACAATATCCTTTTTCATCCTTCGCCACCAATAATGCTGTCGTAGGTCCTGGTACATCTTGGCAGCACCCCGGTGAATAGAATACTGAGAACTATGAGCCTCCTCAAGGATCAACTCACGAAGTCTATCAACATTAGGCACACACACACGACCCTGCATTCTCAAAACACCGTTATCTCCAATTGTAACATGCTTGGAATCACCATGCTGAACTGTGTCCCTAAGGACCATCAAGTGAGGGTCATCATACTGCCGATCTCTAATACGCTCGAATAAGGAAGCCCGAGCGACTGTACAAGCTAGAACACGGTTGGGCTCTGAAATATCTAACCTCACGAACTGATTGGCCAAAGTCTGATTGTATGAAGCTAGCGGTCTCTCACCGACTGGAATGAACGCAAGGCTGCCCATACTCACTGCCTTCCTACTCAATGCGTTGGCCACCACGTTGGCCTTTCCCGGATGATACAATATAGTGACATGATTGTCTTCAAATAGCTCTAACCATCTCCTCTGCCTCAAATTGAGATCCTTTTGCTTGAACAAATACTGAAGGTTGCGATGATCCGTGAAAACATCACATGTCACACCATAAAGATAGTGCCTCCAAATCCTCAACGCGTGAACGATGGATGTCAACTCTAAGTCATGGACAGGGTAATTCTTCTCATGAACCTTCAACTGTCGAGACGCATATGCAATCACCCTGCCCTCCTGCATCAATACTGCTCCGAGCCCCATGCGGGAGGCATCACAATATACCGTGAAAGATCCTGAACCTGATGGCAATACCAACACCGGTGTTGAAGTCAAGGATTTCTTGAGCTTTTGAAAGATCGTCTCACACTCATCTGACCATTTGAATGGGGCGCCCTTCTGAGTCAATTTAGTCATCGGGGCTGCTATAGATGAAAACCCCTCCACAAACCGATGTAGTAGCCCGCCAAACACAAGAAGCTCCTGATCTCTGTGGCTGAAGTGGGTTTAGGTCAGTTTTCTTGACCGCCTTAATATTCTTAGGATCTACCTAAATACCCTCTGCTGATACAATGTGAACCAAGAAAGCGACTGAATCCAACCAAAACTCGCACTTTGAAAATTTAGCATATAACTGTCTGTCCCTCAAGGGCTGGAGCGCAATCCGGAGGTGCTGCTCATGCTCCTCCCGACTACGTGAGTATATCAAAATGTCATCAATAAACACAATCACAAAGGAATCCAGATAAGGCTTGAACACCCGATTCATCAAGTCCATAAATGTTGGGGGCATTGGTCAAGCCAAAATACATCACCAGAAATTCATAGTGCCTATACATCATCCGAAAGGCTGTCTTAGGGACATCAGATGCCCTAATCTTCAACTGATGGTATCCCGATCTCAAATCGATCTTTGAAAACACCTTGGCACCCTAAAGCTGATAAAAAAAATCGTCAATTATCGGCAACAGATACTTATTCTTGATAGTGACTTTGTTCAACTGCCGGTAATATATACACATCCTCATCGATCCATCCGTATTCTTCACGAACAAAATCGGCGCACCCCAGGGCGAGACACTAGGTCTGATAAAGCCCTTATCGAGCAAATCTTGTAACTGTTCCTTCAGTTCTTTCAACTCTGATGGGGCTACCCGGTATGGAGGAATAGAAATGGGCTATGTGCTCAGAGCCACATCAATGCAAAAATCAATATCCCTATTGAGTGGCATCCCCAACAGGTCTGCCGGAAACACCTCGGGAACCCCCACGAACAACAGGCACCGAATCTATAGAAGAAATCTCAGCACTAGAATCGCGGACATGAGCCAAATAGGCCAAACACCCCTTCTCGACCATGTGACGAGCCTCCGTATAAGAGATAACCCTATTGGAGGAATGACCAGGAGTCCCTCTCCACTCTAATCGAGGCAACCCCGGCAAGGCTAATGTCACTGTCTTGGCGTGACATCCCAAAATAGCTTAATAAGGTGACAATCAATCCATGCCTAATATGACATCGAAATCAACCATATCATGAAGCAAAAGGTCTACTCTGGTGTCAATACACCCAATAACGACCACATACGAGCGATATACATGATCTACAACAATAACATCCCCCACGGGCATGGACACATGTACAGGAACGCTCAAGAAATCACGGGGCACAACCAAATATGAAGCAAAGTAAGATGACACATAAGAGTAAGTAGACCCGGGTCAAACAGAACTGAAACATCTCTATTGCAACTGAAATAGTACTCTTTGATAACAGCATCGGAGGACTCCACCTCAGGTCTGGCTGAGAATGCATAATATCGGGGCTGGGGCCCACCACCCTGAACTATGTCTCTAGGACGACCTTTGACATGCGGACCTCCACCTCTAACAATCTGGACCCTACCTCTGGCTACCTGACCCCTACCCCTGGTTGGCTGGGCAGGTAGTGCAGCAGCTGGTGCCGGAACCATGGCACGAGAACTCAGGTACTGAGGTTGACTACCCGAAAATCTCGGACATGCTCTTCGAATATGCCCATTGTCACCGCACTCAAAGAATCCATCGTGATATTGTAGTTGTGAAAACTGAGACTGACCCTGACGATCCTGCTGACCACGATAATAACTTTGAAGAGGAGGTGCTCTGATAGGAGCTGGTGGTGCACTATAGGCTGGCTGAGTAGAAGGAGGCACATAAGAACTACGACTCCCAGATGCATTGTGAGATACCTAAAGTGCTGAATGAAATGGCCTAGGAGGATGGCCTCTACCAAAAACACCCCTGCCTCCAGATGAGGCGTCGATGAATCCACTGTTATGGCGAGGTCTTTTGTCTAACCCCTGACCTCCCAATCCAAGAACTATCTCCACTCGTCGAGCCACATTGGGCGCATCCTGGAAAGAGATCTCGCTCCCCGTATCCTTAGCCATCTACAATCTGATAGGCTGAGCAAGACCCCCAATAAATCTCCTAACCCCCCCCTCTCTCTCTCTGTGTGTGGGGGGGGGGGGGTAGCAAAAGAGTAGCATGACGGTCCAAATCCACAAAGCAAGTCTCATACTGGGTAACAGTCATGCTGCCCTACTGAAGACGCTCGAACTGACGACGGCGCTCCTTTCTAGTAGTGATAGGCAGAAACTTCTCCAAAAAGAGGTGTGAAAACTGATCCCAAGTAAGAGAAGGCGACCCAGCTGGTCTAGTCAATAGATAATCCCTCCACCATTTCTTGGCGGAACCAGTCATTTGGAAAGCAGCAAAGTCGACCCCATCGGTCTCCAAAATACTCATATTCCGAAGAACCTCATGACAACTATCAAGGTATTTTTGGGGGTCCTCTGAAGTGGCACCACTGAAGTGAACAGGGAAAATCTTGATAAACCTATCCATTCTCCACAAAGCATCGGAGGACATAGCTGCCCCATCAACGAGCGGTGCTGCAACAACTGGCTGAACTACCCCAATTGGATGGGCTGAAAGGGTCTGAAGTTGAGGAGTAATCTTCTCTAGAGTGTGGGAAGCAGGAGTCTGGACTCCTCCATCAGCCTGAGATACGGCTGCCGCCACGGGAAATGCGTAAGTCTAGGCTACACTCTCCATAAATCCCACTAGTCGGACAAAGGCATCCTGAAGCACCGGGGTAACAAGAAACCCTTCGGGGACCTGAGCTGGTCCCGCCGGAACGGTCTGGGCTGGGCCCTCTACACCGAGCTCTATCTGAGGCTCCACAACTGGAGCTTCTACTTGGGCCCCGGGCTAAGCCCTACCTTTACCTCGGCCCCTGGCATGACCTCAGCCTCTGCCCCTTGTAAGAGCTGCTGCTGAAGGATCCGGTTGCTGTTTAGCGGAAGAAGCGGTATGTGTCCTTGCCATCTGCGAGAGAATAAGAATAGAAGAGTTCAATCAATATTGGGATAACAAGAACCGCACGACAGAGTTGAAATAAAGTGAATTTTTTCAAACATGAAATAAAGTGCTTCTTCAGTCATTATTCTGAGTTTTTTGATTTGTTGTTGAATTTGTGAGAGAGTTGATGATTTTCTTTTAAAGAGTAGTACCTTGGTTTTTGGTAGTTGGACAATTAGGAACTTTTGATATATATATACACACACTCAATCTTATCTAGCCAACTTTTATTAAATTAAAAAGTATTGTGTTTACACGTGAAAAAAATAATAATATTTTAAAAAATAATTATAAAAAAATGATGAACTATTATATAATAAAGACATAACAAAAGTTAATAAATAAATACTTTTTAAATGAAAGATTTATTTAAATTTTTTTATCATAGCAATCTTAGTGGATAACGTGTAATAATTTTTATTTTAATTATGACATAAAATACTCTCAACTTAATGATTTATGATTAAGAAAAAAGTAATTTTGAATAGTCAACGATTTATTAAGAAAATTTGAGAATTTACAAGGTTAGTTACACACAATTGCATAAAATTCTATTAAAAGAGCCCAGTACGTTGGTGTTGGGCGTGTCCGGGACGTAAGCCACGGTAGCTGAGACGTAAGTTTCACGGAACTAAGCCTTAGAGATAAGCCCAAAAGCGTTTTACGAGTGCTCCGCCTCATGGCGAGCCTCGGGCAGCCCCGGCGAGTCCCAGTTATACCTTTTAAAACAGAGCTCTCAAATCTAATGGTTAGAGAATTAAACATAAGGGACCATTCCAGAAAATAAAAAACATAAGGGACCATTTTCGTCATTTTGGCCAATAAGTTACATATCCAACGATCATGTAACCTCCCGCGTACTCACTCATACATTCAACTGTGCTCCGACGAACATTTTCACTTCTCAAAGCTCGCCGACGACGACTTTCCGTCTGAAATGGGTTTGTTTCTTGTCTTAATCTTTCCTATTTCTTTTTTGGTCTTTTTCCTTTTCTTTCATTTCTTATTTTCTCCTTCATTCTTTTTCGTGAATTAACTAAAAACTTACTCTAATTGCTTTTCCCCAAGTTCGTGGTTTTAACTAGGGTTTAAACGAAAATCAATTATAGTTTTGAATTTTTTTTTTTTAAAATTACCTAGTTCTTTCATTGTTTTCTGACTTCTCTTTGTTAAAGAATTTAACTGGTGAATTCTGCTGTTAATTATGGTTGAATTGTTTGTTTAGATTACAAGAATTACATTTTAAAAAAAAAGTTATTTAGTATTGAAAATGGGTTTCAATTGCATATTCTGGCACGCACCATTCAAACTTCAAGCAAATTCAAAACAATATACCAGATCTGGTTTGTGAATTTGCAGTAGATGAACAAGTTATTCGCGTCTTCATAATCTCCTCCACATCATATGTGATTATGCAAATAGTCATACCTCTTTCTTTGTAGAATGTGTTTGGTCAAGTAAAGATCTTCATAAAATCCATTAAATAAGTACAAATTTAGAGTTCGAGCCCAGTATATCAAATACGGTCTCTTAGAATCCTAAATTCAAACCGATAATGTTTCAAATACTGGATCCATCTCTGCAGCCACTAGCCATGAAAAACACTCTGCTTTTAAAGGTGCTCTGTTTCTCCATATCAATTACCATGGCCATACTTGTCGTCTATTTTGGACAAAACTTAATACGTTGACTTCGCTGAGAAAAGGCCATCCTTATGTTCCTTCCTATTATCCTGTCTGGTAATAATTGTTGAGCTTAGAAGCTATCTATCATTTATACAAAGCTGCTCATTTCCTCCATTTCCCAATTAATTCATCTTCTTCCCCATCAGTGCACCTAGGCCAGTAATCTTCCACTTTAGCATATATATATTTTTTTAAAATTTAAATGCATTCACCCAGGCTTCACCTCATGTGGTGGTGGGGGTTTGGCCATGACCCCTCCTTGTATATTAACACAAAAGGAAGTTACAGTGGAGGAGGACATAAACCTAACCTCCAAGTCCTAAGATGGCTCTCTAGTTCACATCCTTACCAAAAGTTGTAATGCAGAAACCACAATCTAAGATAGACAATAGACTACCTAGATAACAAGCATCTAATGTGGGAGGACTCCCCCGATTGAACAATAGAACCTAGCAAAAGTAAATAAGGGAGACTCTCCCCTTACAGCCATATACCATGCATATGATTATTTAGTATGCTGAAAATGGTGGGGAACTGAATCTTTGAGGGGTGTCTGGCCTAACCATCCCCCTTTCCAAAATAATGTTTTTTACCATCACCTACTTTGATGTAAATGTGTTCTAAGAACACACTCTATAAGTTTCTGATATATTTCCAATTCTCAATTCTGCTTAAAGTAACAATACTTCAAAATGGGTTCGAATCACTAACTCATGAGCTTAGCTTTCGAGTGTACGTCGACCTTGAAATTGTGATGCGGTTCTCTCTCTCTGAACTCTAATATTTGGTTCCTTTTTTTGCCTATTCTCCAATTTTTTGCCATCTTTTGTTGATTATTTTGCATCTGGTAATATTTTTCCTTTCTTTACTTTTTGTAGTTTGATAAGTGACTTTGTCCTATTTTCTTGATGCTGTCTAGGTCAGGTCAATGGTCATTAGCTCAGATCAGCTTTTGGGGTACGCTGAGGAAATATTATGAATGCGGATAAAGTGGTAGAGAGAACTCCTCATAAAAAAAAAAAAAACATGTGCTAGAGAAAACTGGATGGTCTAAATCTAAAACTGGTCTTAGGATTATCAATTAAATGAGAGTAAGATGTAAAAGGAAGTGGGAGTTCTGTGGAGGCATTATCAGACATTTCATTGACCCAGCAATGACATAAATAAAATTGCTGAATTCCTTAGTTTGTGTGTTTATTTTCATGAACTTCCATTTAATCTGCATTCATCATGATAAAATCGTCGTTCCTGTGAACTTTCTCCTGTTGCATCCATTACAAAATAATGTCCTTCATAGCTGGAAACACTTTTGATATGTGGGCTTTTGTTATCTATGGTAGCTAAGCTGCCACATATTGCTTGTTAAAGTTTAAAGCTATATAGACTAGGATCGAAAAGATTATAGCCTTACGCTTAGTGGTTATCCAAATTTTCATTTCGTAGCTATATATGAATCTGAAGAATCATATTTCAGACAATAAAAGGTAATAGTTGAAATCTGTGAACCACTCAAAGTCTCAAACAATACAATCAGGTTAAAGCAACTATGGCATTCTCTAATACATGGTGTGGTATTTAATAAATCTTAATCTCCAATTTTCCACTTTGTATATCAGCTTCTCCGCACATTAATTGATTCATTGTTTTACCATTATTAGGTTATAGTCAATCAGTGTTATAAATGGTCAACAATTGAAGCGATGCCTGCTATGAAGGTTCAGATACTAAATTCTTCCATTTCATACTCTTCTTTCTACATGTTGTCATTATCAATTTAATCTGCAAAGATATCATAGTGTAATATTAATTTTGCATGCTATATACTTATCAAAGAAAAAGAATTATATTGTGTGCTATACAAGTTACAGTTTTGGTTGTACATGTTTGAATCTTAACCATTTCTGCTCTTTTTATCAATGAAGCGAAATATCCAGATCTCTAAAGGAGAAGGGTTGGTGGGAGGCATTTGGGGAATTCGGCCCGATCTGATATCTTACGAAATCAATAGTAAATCTACAGCTGCCATGACAGCTGCTTTAGCAACTCCAGTAAAGCCAAAAGTCTAGCTAGTGGCTTGCATTTAAGTCTGAGTTCAGTTCCTATTAAGAATAACAGTGGGAAATCTTTTACTTCATAAAGAAAACAGGAAATCTTTATTTTGGAAGCATTGTCTTAGAAGTATTTCTAGTGGATAATCTAGGAAATGTAACTTTATTCTGAAGCAATACATTTTCGTTGCGGTTTTACTCCAAGTAAGTCTGAAGCATTTTCAAATTAATTGAATTACATGTGAGTTGGTGACTTCAGTAGCTTTTGGAACTTTATGTTTTTATTCTGCAAGCTGGTCTTCCGATTTAAGCATTTACTTTTGTCTCCACATTCCTTATTCCATGTTTGCAAAATGTGAAGTAGTGAGTTTGATGATATTAATTCTTTTCAATTTGAATATAAAGGGAATTGAGACCTCTAGGCTTTTATGTTATTTGCATCACTAGCTAATCTAGGCAAACATAGTGGATTTGTTTACCTTGACTTCAATCCATGCACTACATCCTTCCGGTCCTGTGTAATGGTTCTATCTGTTTTGTCCCATTTATTTAGTGCAAGCTTCTTGCATATAATATTGACATGAGATGCAATCAAAGGTGTGGTCTAATGGTCAATGGAGTGGTAGGATAACCATGAAGTCTCAGGTTCAAATCCGAGTGGAGGAGGCAAAACTGGATGACCTCTTCCCATTTTGTTATATGGCATGTGCCCTGGCTCAGGTCTTTTCACTGATAGTGGGAGATATTTGCCCGTAATGTCGACAGTGGTTGGTGGAACCGTTTTTTGGGTTAAAATTTTATTTTAGTTTTTATTTGATTGTTATTTTTGTTATTCTTTAGTAACATACTGCAGCCAGAAAGATTCTCTTGTTGTAGTTAGAGCCCCCCCTCCCCCCCTCCAAAAAAAAAAAACCCTTTTTTTTTTTTTTTTTTTTTTTTGCATGTTGGGTTATCTTTTAGAAAAAAAGTGGTTTTCTATGATATAGTTTTTCGGCTCCTTATTTATTGACAGAAAATGGGGAACGCTGTTGCTGATTCCAATCATCTCAATCAATTGATGGGAAGAGATTACTTTTGAATGCAAATATATTTTCATGTTAATATGCCCATTTTTTCCTTGTTCTGGCCAGACTGCTGTTCATTGTGGGATTGGGCACGTATTCAGCAAACTAACAAAGGAGATTGGAGATCCTGTTGACTTTGAACTTCCAGATTGGTTAAATAAATGGCAATCAATGCCCTATACCTTTATAAAACGCAGTATCCTTCCATTTGATGGTCTTAATATTTGTTGCCTGGATATTCTTCACCGATGTATTAATCCTCTTTCATATTGTGATAGTTTACTTCCTAAACGTACACTGTTCACTTCTACATATCTTGGATGAGATCTTTGTGCTTCATCTTGTTTTTAACTTATGTTTTCTATTTGACCTGCATAGTCTGTTATTTTTGTGATCTTGCTTGAATCCTCCTCCTTTTCTCCTCCTGTTGGTATTAACTACTTGAAGATATATACCTTACTAAGAAGGTAAAGCGACGTGTGGAAGATGATGGTATATTTTGTTCCTGCGGCTCAACGGCAGAATCTTCTGCTGTGTGTGGCAAGGATTGTCTCTGTGGGTGAGGATGATTTAGATTAAGCTCCGCTTGCAGTCAGGAAATTGGAAGTGTTACCTATATTTGTGGAAATAATCGACTCGATGACTTGGTTCATATATTCTTTAATTAGAGTTCTCAATGGTTCTTTAGCTGATAGCCTCCTGCTGTTACATGCATTTTTTTTTTGTTTAAATCTTTGTGAATATAGTATACATAGCATGTTTTGGACTCTTAGCATTTTTGGCGTGTAAACTAGTGACATTTTCTGCTGATATTCTTGTGGTACTCTTTTGTTTATCCATGATTTCTGTGGTGTAATTTCTATTCAGCATACTTAAAGGAGGCAACCGAAAAAGGTTAGGTTGATCTTTTTTTTTTTTTAAGTATATCTTCTTACTTGTTTTGAAGGGGAGTGGACCATTAAATATTGGCTAAGGGGAAAGTTAAAAAGGGAGGACTTTTGATGGGATTGGAACCATGCACCTAAGTGTTGCAACCACTGCTCTGCAACTCCGATCCCGGGTTAGGTTGTTTAGTTTAGCTCATGTGGCTAGTCTACCGTTCATTTTCTTACGTTTAGATTCTTATGTTTTTTATTCTTGGTTTAAGTTTTGTATGGTTCTGTATCTCTTTGGCAGTTTTTATTCTAGATGATTGATATGTTTGATTAATTGGAAGGATGAGTGGCTTAAAGATTTTATTTCAGCATTTTTGTGACATTTGAAACAGCTTTAGAGAAGTGTGGTTTTCAGACTTTTCTTTAATCTTACAGCATGCTGATGTCTAGCTGCTCCTCGGGTTGTAAATGTGGGAGTTCTTGTCTGAATAAGCCATTCCATCAACGTCCTGCGAAGAAGATGAAATTAGTGAAGGTAGACACTTAAGAACTTCGAGCAGCTTCAGATATTTGAACAAATACCACTTAAAGGATGCATGTTGGCTGTTTAGTTGTTTTTAACTTCTGTGGAAGAGTCATATATCATCTTTAGAAAACTGAGACTGAAAAACTTTCTATAGAGCTCTGATATTTTGCCATTTTTCAAGAGTCTATACATTTGTTGACCAGGGGTACTTCCAGCAAGAAATATATCGAAGAGTTAGTGCTGGGCTAGCAAAAGATCAAAGTTTATCAAAAGCCTGGTCTAAAATTCCTGAAAAATTAGCTTTGTATGATTACATCGGCAATAATCCGGCAAAAGGGGGATTATTCATAGGGGGCTCAATGGATAACGGGATGGAATAAGCGGTTGGATGGTTAGGACACACTATCTTTAGAGATAAAGAAGGGCGTGAACTTTTTGTATGTCGTATGCCTACTATTTTTTTAAACATTTCCGGTCGTTTTGGTGGCGATGGAATTGTTAGAGCCAATGTTCCTTTTAGAAGGCCAGCATCGAAGTATAGTGTTGAACAAGTAGGTGTAGCTGTTGAGTTCTACGGCGGTGAACTCAACGGCGTCAGTTAAGTGATCCTGCTACTGTGAAAAAATATGCTAGACGTGCTCAATTGAGTGAAATTTTTGAATTAGATCATGCTACTTTGAAATCCGATGGTGTTTTTCGGTGCAGCCCAAGGGGTTGGTTTACTTTTGGGCATGCTTCGTTTGCTTTGCTCTTCTTCTTCAAGCACATTTGCCATGATGCTAGAACCTTGTTCAAAAATGTTTTTGCTGGTATTGACCCAGATTTAGACGCTCAAGTCGAATTTGGAGCACTCCAAAAAACTTGGAGATCCAACTACAAAAAGACAGGCAACCTGATACAATATTGCTTTGGTATCTTTCTTTTGCCCTTATTTTCTTTCTTTTACTTTTATTGACATAGGGTACCGGAGTTATTTGAATCAACTTCATTTTTACTCTTGTTCGTTCTTTATCCGGAAGATGATGAAAAATAGAAAATAAAAAGAAACAAACAGGTATGAAAGCTATAATTGTAAACCACAATTGTATCTATGGAAGCATTGGTTTATACATTCCTCTTAGTCTCGACTACAGGGATAATTTTTTTCGCTATCTTTTTTCGAGAACCGCCTAAAGTTTCAACTAAAAAGAACTAAAACGGTGAAATAATTTTTCATTATCTCAGTTGAAGAACTGAGCCTCCCGATCCCGGTATCGGGAGGCTCAGTACTTCAACTAGTCTCCATGTTCCTCGAATGGATCTCTTAGTTGTTGAGAAGGTTGCCCAAAAGCGGTATATAAGGCGTACCCAGTAAAACTTACAAGTAAACCAGATATAAAGATGGCGACTAGGGTTGATGTTTCCATTCTTATCATATTTATATAATTTCAAGACCCCAATGGATCTACGAGAGGATCGTTTATTTACTACAAAATGGTATATAAAGTCAACAGATCTCAATAAATACAACAGGATTTATGGCTACACAAATTGTTGAAAACAATTTTAGATCTGGTTCAAGACGAACTGCAGTAGGAGATTTATTAAAACCATTGAATTCGGAATATGGTAAAGTAGCTCCTGGGTGAGGAACTACTCCTTTGATGGGTGTCGTAATGGCCTTATTGCGGTATTTCTATCTATTATTTTGGAGATTTATAATTCTTCCGTTTTATTGGATGGAATTTCAATGAATTAGATCTATAAGAACTGCAAAGTTCTTGCTTTTGAGTCCAAAATAATCATTTAGAGCTCCGATTTCTAGTCCATTCTATTTTCTTTTGGTAGTTCGATCGTGGAATTTCTTTGTTTCTGTATTTCCGGAGTATGAGTGTGTGACTTGTTATAATTGATCTTATTGATAGTACAGAGAGTGGGTCTTTCATCTTGATAGAGATGGTTCTCATCAGATATTTTATTCTAATATTTGGAACACAAAATAGATTAAGAAATATTTGAACTATGATTCATACTTAATATTCAGACCTCGTGTCCGGGCTCAAAAAAATTTTAAAACAAAGAATTCTAATTTCTAAATCGAAAGACTTTTTTCTTTCAACCCCTATTTATATTTTGACCAAAATCAAAACCTTTCTTTGAAGTTTTAGTCATTCTATTTATTCAGGGAATAAGTGATGATCCGAGGATTCTTACTCGGGGAATCCTTGATTTGATTTAAGTTGGGTCTTTTTATTGAATCATCGTGGTTCTAGTAAGAATAGGTTTTAATCGATTCATAGGGTCTTAACGAGAGAATTCATATCAATAATAAAGAAAACAAAAAATTAAAAGCCATATTCCACAAAAACAAATTCTAGAAAGAAATAGGGAAAAAGAGAATTCAAGAGGCCCATAAGTATCAAAATAAAGATAAAGACGACTGCGCCAACTTGATATTTTGGTATTATCGCCACAAAGAAGAGGTTTAGGATTTTCCAGAGAAGATTAGAACTTAATAAATTTAAAACTTTCTATTCCATTTCCGTTGCAACTAGTATTTGGGTGTTTTTGCTTGAGCTGTACGAGATGAAAGTCTCATATACGGTTCTCAGAAGGGGAGTTCCTCCTATCTCAATAAAGTATATGATTGGTTCGAAGAAACTAGTAAATACGTTCCTCCCCACATCAATATATTCTATTGTTTGGGGGGAATTACGCTTACTTGTTTTTTAGTACAAGTAGCTACTGGGTTTGCTATGTTTTTAGTACAAGTAGCTACTGGGTTTGCTATGACTTTTTACTATCGTCCGACCGTTACTGAGGCTTTTGCTTCTGTTCAATACATAATGACTGAAGCCAACTTTGGTNTGTGAGGCTTTTGCTTCTGTTCAATGCATATGACTGAAGCCAACTTTGGTTGGTTAATCCGATCAGTTCATCGATGGTCGGCAAGTATGATGGTCCTAATGATGATCCTGCATGTATTTCGTGTGTATCTCACCGACGGATTTAAAAAATCTCGCGAATTGACTTGGGTTACAGGTGTGGATCTGGCTGTATTAACCGCATCGTTTGGTGTAACTGGTTATTCCTTACCTTGGAACCAAGTTGGTTAATGGGAAGTGAAAATAGTAACAGGTGTCCCTGACGCTATTCTGTAATAAGATCACCCTTGGTCGAATTATTGCGCGGAAGCGCTAGTGTGGGACAATCTACTTTGACTCGTTTCTATAGTTTACACACTTTTGTATTGCCGCTTCTTATTGCCGTATTTATGTGAATGCACTTTCCAATAATACGTAAACAAGGTATTTCTGGGCCTTTATAGAGAAAAGATAAATAGATCCTAAATATTTGTAATCAATCATTTATCACTTGGTGGGGGAATATATAGTTTTTCATTGCTACAAGTATGGATTATTGAAAATAATAAGACATGAATTTGGATATTTCCCTTTAACTATTCATGTCAACTAAATGGGGGGATTGAAAGGAATTTTGTGAAGAGAAAATAGATTATGGGAGTGTGTGACTTGAACTATTGATTGGTTTGTGTAGATATATGCCTGCCACTTGAGCTGTGGTTTTGACCTAGACTTTTTACTCCTTGTATTTTTCCATTCAATCTTTGTCATATGTGATTATTCCTAAATGATACTTGGCTGATGTGGGTCATATGTTGATTGTAGTGTGTCAAACTCAATATATATTTGTCAATTTGACACTGGCAGATAAATTCTACTTTTGTTGGCAAAAATAGAATGGAATAAGATAAAATAGATTATAACCTAGGGAGGAAAATCGGTACTCATTGAAATATGTTTCTTTCACATCTTTTTTGAGAATGATGTTTCTTTTAACATCTAATGACTGGTATTAGAATACGTAAAGTTTTTCTATTATCAAAACTGTATGATATATTACCGGACTATAAATATTACGGACTATAAATAATCATCCTGGTGAGTCCTGCTGCATAGTTGCTCAATCATGTGTTCATAGTACTTATAGTCAATTAAGGCTTGTAAATCCTTCATCATGCCTCGTCTCTTTCTATTCCTTTCTTGTTAGCTGCTTCACCAAGTAAAGAAGTTCTTCAGTTCCCCATTTCGGTTTTCATCAAGTGTTTCTGGCTAGCAGTGAAGGAAGAATGACTAGAAGTTTCACCAATGTTCTTGGTTGTGGTTTATTTGGTTAAGGATTGCTGAATTATCCTCATTTCCGTTATTTCTTCGTCTAGTTTTTCTTTTTCTTAAGTTTGTCTACTGCCAATTTTATGACCAGAGAAATACTACCTAAAATTAGTTGCCAAGAGAGTTACAGCTTTCTGTCATTAGTATCCTGCCAATCATTCCACGACTTTCTTTGACTAAAGCAGTAAATACCATTTCAACCTGGTCTCCGGAACTGGGACCCTAATCATGAGTGAATAAATCAATGTTAAACCCTGCATAGATGCACTAGAATTGTGTGATGATTTCTAGAGAACTTCTGTTGAGCAGTCTTAGAGTTCTTACATTTAAAAAGAAAGAGAGAAAAGAAAGGACGTCCAGAGGAGGCATCTCAGGTGTTGCTTATATTATCTGTTTATTGTGCCATTTTGTGTCAGTCGCTTATTTGAAAGAGAAAAGATACGTTTCACTTTTTTTTACTTTACATTCTTTTGAAAACCGTAGAACGATCTTAGTCTTACTCAATTTGTGGTCATTATATAACTGGATCAAGTTTGTTGACATGTAACTTGCACTCTTGCAGACTGAGAAATGTGGCTGTGGGATTGTGGCAGATGAAGATATCAAGCGAGGAGAGTTTGTCATAGAGTATGTTGGAGAAGGTGAGGTTCTTTCACTTTTTGCTTTTATTTTACTGAAGATCAATTTATGTTTTGTGCATTCTGAACTTCATTTAGCAAGGAAATATGCTTGCTATTGCAGTTATTGATGACAAAACATGTGAAGAGAGACTTTGGAAAATGAAGCACAGCGGGGAAACAAACTTTTACTTGTGTGAAATCAACCGGGATATGGTGATTGATGCCACTTACAAGGGAAACAAATCCCGATACATTAATCATAGTTGTAGTCCAAATACTGAGATGCAGAAATGGTACAGAAATAGCTTAGTAATTAATCATACTTGTGTATTCTCAACCCTCATTCCTAGAGATTCAACTCTATATTGCATTTCATTTCCATGCCCGGCGCTTTTAGGATGAATGATGGTGAAACAAGAATTGGCATATTTGCGACACGGGACATTAAAAGGGGCGAGCATCTGACCTACGATTACCAGTATGAGGCTGCACTTTGATTTTACTTATTTTTCTTCCACCTGTGAGGTCTGCAGTGTGTTATTCTTCTGAGAGTTTAAATACTTATAAAAAGAAAACCTTCTCAGAATGTGGATTGCCTATTTGAATCTAACAATTGTTGCAGGTTCGTTCAATTTGGTGCAGATCAAGATTGCCACTGTGGTGCTGCAGGATGTAGGCGAAAGCTGGGCATTAAACCTAACAAGCCAAAACTCCCTGCTTCAGATGCTGCATTAAAGATAGTGGCACGTCAGGTGGCTGCCACCTCTCCGAAACTGAAAGCGCTTCTATGCACGAATCATGTATGTACCTCTTACTATATCTGTAACTAGAAAGATATGGAAACATTTGTGTTGTTCTTGATGAGTTTCAGTAATTTGGCTTGGAAAGTTCTGCTAATTTAAATAAAAAATTTGACTTCGAAAGTAGAGGACAAGTTTTCCTAAATTACTATCTAAAAGAAGTATCACCCTTCAATCTATTTGGCCAGTTGAACAGACCCGTGGAAGAACCCTACTCTTGATGCGTAATAATGAAGCCATGAGTATCAAACTTCCCATCCATATGACAAGATTTATTATGATATTGAAATGTCAAAAATACTTATACTAGGAGGAAAGCTAGGATCATGAGGGCTGAATGTATGTGTCTGTTTGTCTGTGAGAGGGGGGGGGGGGGGGGGGGGGGGGGGGGGGATTTGCTGCCTGATGGTTCAGGAATTGTGTTCTGAGTTGGATGATCTGCATGGTCTCATTTTGCTTGTAGAGGTCAGTATCCTCACTAGACTTGGATTTATGAGCCATTACTGAGTTAAGATTGTAGATACGTGGCTCAGTGTTACAAGATTAGATTATGAAGGGAGACAGATTCTTGGGAACCACGATCTATAGCTTCACCAGTTAGGATGTGATTTTGGTATTTTTAGTCTCTAACTCTTAGTTATCTAGTCATCTCATATGTGAAATTGATGAAAAGAAACAAGATTGTTTTGATACTTGGTACATACATGTATTTTCAAATGTTATAGCTGATTATTTCTTACCTTTATATTTGTCTCCCCGCTTTGCTTCCCTTTTTTTTCCGAGGGTGGTGTCTGCCCCAACTTGCGCACACCTCGACTATTCCACCGGGTATCTGCTCCCTCTGATCAGCGCAGGTATTGGGTAACTCTACCCACCAAGGCTTAGGTAGATTGGAAGAAATCACCTAGTATCCCCGTTATTTGCATTATGTCAAAAGGATCAAAGGAGTTGCATGTGTTATGTTCCGTAAATGGAAACTTTAAAGGAAAGTAATAAATTCTTAAAATCTATGTAATACAAAACATATTGTTTTATGTTTCCATAGCTATTTGCTTGAATCGTGAACATTTTGCTTTTCCAATAAAGGACTTGATAACATTAATTATCTTTTGTACCAGGTTTATCAAACTGGAGCTCCTTTAATAGGTAGGCTGCTCTGTGTTTTGCAACTTATATGATCTCTGCATTAGTGATATTAGCTTATCTTCTATTTAACTTGGATCTCCCTATTTAGGATGTTTGGGTTATGATTCTGACATAAAAATCAGGCAACCTCATAATTGCATTGGTCAAGTTATACGAATAATTCGTTCTCTTGACAGGAGGTATGTGATTACTTGCATATTTGTTTTATCATGGAGTTTTACTATTTGCAATTTATACTAGAGTATAAGGGATGTTAGAACGTTCCACATTGATTTCGGGAGTGGGTTGTTTTCTTCTTATTTTGGACAATTCTCACTTTTCAGCTAGCTTCTGATGTTAACTTAGGCCCAAATTTCATTTTCTTAACATGGTATCAAAGTCAGATCCATCCCTATTGTTGGATTTACAATCCTAGGAACTTTCTCACAGGAAACTCTTTCTACAGTGGGCCATTATTCTTTGGTTTTCTTTCTTTTGCTTGTTCAAGTCTTACTTTTTCCAGATCCATTGCTTAAGGGATTCCGGAATATGCTATGCTTCTCAGGTCCTTTGGAATTGTAAAACAGTTTGATGCCATCACCAAGAAACATTTGGTAAGGGAGCTGTGAATTTTTGTTGTGTAATGGACTTGGTTAGATTTGGCTGAGGATATTTTTTTCTCCTCCCAATCCCCTGACAGATCATGTTTGAAGATGGCAGTGTTGAGTACTTTGACCTGTCAAAAGAAGATTGGGAGTTCTGCAACTTTCTGGTGTAAATCAGGTAAGCCAACTCTTGTAATTATTTTATGTCCGAACTCTTTGTTTCAAGTCCTGCTTCATTTACTGTTTAATTATTGCAGTGGAAATTACCCAAAAAATTGACGTTATTTTGATTGCTCCTCTCTAAGAGTGGTATTCATGTGATGTTAGTAAGAGGAATATACTAATTAAGTCACTAAGTCAGTCGTGAAGCATTTACAGGAGTACACTTGAAGCTGGAAGAAAGTCTTTGATTTTACTGTGGTTCGTCTCTATTTAAAGAACGGAATCCGTTTAAAGAATAACTAATCATATAAAGTTGAGTTCTAAAGTAGTCACATGACTTCCCCAACCTCTTCTCCCAAGAGAACCAGAAGAGAAAAAGGTGGGGCCAGGTTGTAAGTGGCATTTTATATCTCCTTGGTCTTTACCTTCTCATCAAAATTTGTTTGTAATCTCATGTCCAAGTACAATCACAAACTCTAAGACATGCTAATAGGGATCAAACTCCAAATATATGTAATATCAAATTTCTTTCCCTTACCTGTACACTGCAGCTCTGCCCATGTAAACCAGTCAATGCAAGAAGATATACTTTGAGAAAAGGCATCATCCGCTCGGGACATTTTTAAATAACTTTTTCAGAACTTTAGACATAGAGCGATCAGTTAATATGTGCTTTCCTCTTCTGGACTATGTGGAATCACAAAACAGTCAAACACAGCCATGCTGGCTTCTTGACCTCTAAACTTGTTTCCTGGTGAATCCACAATGAATCTTCTCATAGATAAAAACTAACTATCTAGTCTCTGGAATCATCTTTGCAAAAGCCTAGTGACATTCTGATATCAATAATCTTATCACGTCCCTTCAGTGGCTTTCCAGAACCAATGTTTGTACAGAAGTTAGCATTATCCAACAGTCGTGTCGAAACAAGGGAAAGCTAATAGATTGAAGGCTAATAAGGAGTGAATAATTGGAATGTATATAATTTGTCTACAGAAGTACTAAACCTTGTTCAATTGGGATAACCTTTAGTTTCTTTGCCAGATTATGTTCGTTCTTAATTTGTTATCCCAAAGAGAGCTTTACAGGATTATAGGCTTAACGATTGTTGTGCAGGTAGCACTCAGGATAGGAGATACACATGATCCAACCTCTGTAAGGATAAAGGATATGTGGTTATGTCCAGATCCAAGACTTTGAAATAGCCTTTGGCATTTATGTTGTACCTAATGTGTAAGTTCCATTTTACATTTTTTCATCAATAAAGCTGCAATTTCTGATGATTTTTTTCTAATGTAAGCATGAAACCAAAAATAGGAAACATTCTTTACAATGTAGCTCAGCAAATGCACCTATAGTTAACCTTTTGTCATAAGCAATTCTTTTAGCTGTCTCATTAATCGTGCTTCTTTTCAATCATATAAGTTTCTATAATTGGTTTCACCATTATTGGAATTATTGGGAATTTCTACCCACTTATGTACTTCCAAGCTAGAGTTGCTACGTATCATGAACATGTTGACCTTCAAGCATGTATTGTTTCAAGAGTTTTGACTTCTATACAGTAGTTGTATAAAAGAATTTTTACGCTATTAGGTAATATAGAAGATAACTACAACTCTGAAATAAAAGAAGTAGTAACCTAAAAAATAAGGTAGGTAACATGTTACAACAGGTTAAAATTTTTTTTGATAAGGTAACAAGTTTTATAAATTAAGTAGAAAAACCTTTAGCATAAAGATTATGCTAAAGGTTTAAGATAGTTACAAGACCCTCGAAAAAGAGCAAAAACACAAACCCAAACTTGTGGTAGTTACAAAGACCAATAATATCCACTATAGAGACTACATCCTCTATCAGAGCTTCTTTACACCAAAAGTGAAACAAAAATATACAACTCGTCTTGATCTTCTGCTCAGTGTTAGCTCTATCTTCAAATCACCTTGAATTTCTCTCCAACCTTTCATGCACATTTCACACCTTTCATGCTCATCAACAGATACCACATCCTACTAGTTACAACAGGTTAAATTACATTGATAGTTAAACGAAACTTACATTGCTAGTGTATATAAGTTAAATCTTGTTGTTAAACTATTGTTTTGTTAATTGAATGTCATTTCTATTTTGACTATCAAAAGAGGATTATGTCGTTAGTTTAGTTCACTATTTGTAGCCTCTTTATGACATTAATATTAAGATCACTACTATGTGGAATTTGGTTCAACACTAACCTACTTTGGGCATAATTTAGAGACGTTAACCTTTATGCAGTAATTCCCCGAGCTGGAGAGATCCATTTTATGACATATTATTAGTGTTCTTTCAGAAGATATATGGTCATTTTCACATAAGATCAGTAAAAAATAATGCATGAGGTTGGTAAGTAAAACGCTTAAGATTTTTGTAGGATCATTTCTTTTTCTGTAATTAATCGTAGGAGATCATTTATTCTTGCATGAAAGTAACAGCTATGATTTTTTCGTTGAATTGGATTCGATGGCGACATCTTGGTTTTCAAGTTGTTTTTTTCTCTCCTGTGTTTCATTGTGTGAGAAGCTACATTTGAATATAATAATCATAACTGATTATAAATAATGTTTATGTGATTTTGTAGAGTACTTTTGACGGACTTCGATTGGCCTGAAATTCCGTAGGTCCATAGAAAATGACCTAGTAGCCAATACTCATGGCTTTGCCATGACTAACATCGGTTTTTGGCTTTTCGGGTTCATTTTTTTGGGGTCATGTAACACGAATTTGTGATGGTATCCACTTTTTCGTGTGTATTCGTATATGCTGATTTTATAGAAGTTTTTTGACGGACTCTTATCGGCCTTCACTTTTATAGCTCCATAGGTGACGACCTAGATATGACCAATACTAATCGCTTCGCCATGACTTTTGAGATTCATTATTTGGTGTTTTGGGCTCATGCAACACGAATTTGTACATGTTGATCCCGTAGAATTTTTTTTGACGTACTCCGATTGGCCTGAAATTCGTAGGTCCTTAGGACACAACCTATTGACCAATACTTATCGCTTTGCCATGACTTTCAAATTCATTTTTTGGTATTTTTGGGTGATGCAATACTTATTTTTTATTATATCCACTTTTTGTATGTATTAATACATGCTGATTATGTAGTATTTTTTGACGGACTCTAATTGACCTGAAATTTTGTAGGTCCATAGGAAATGACCTAGTAATTAATGCTTGTCGCTTCACCGTGATTTTCGGGTTCATTTTTTGGTGTTTTGAGGGTCATGCAATACGAATTTATGATTATATTCTTTTTATTCATGTATTTTAATATATGTTGTTTCTGTATAATTTCCTTGATGGACTCCGATTGGCCTAATATTTTGTAGGTCCATGGAAACTGCTTAGTGACTGATACTTATCGCTTTGCCAGGACTTTTGGGTTCATTTTTTGGTATTTTAAGTCATGCAATACAAATTTGTGATTATATCTACTTATTTGTGTGTGTTAGTATATACTGATTCTTCAAAAAAGTGACGGACTCCGATTGGCCTAAAATTTTGTTGGTCCGTAGAAAAAACAGCGTAGTGACCAATTCTTATTGCTTCGCCATGATTTTCGGGTTCTTTTTTTAGTATTTGGAGTCATGCAATACGAATATGTGATTATATCTACTTTTTCGTGTGTATTATTAAACGGTAATTCTGTAAATAAAATCTAACATATTTCAAATTGGCCTGAAATGTCGTAGGTTCATAGAAACGGCCTAGTAACCAATATTTATTATTTCGCCATGACTTCCGCGTTCATTTTATGGTGTTTCAGAGTCATGCAACACGAATTTATGATAATATTCACTTTTTTATGTGTATTAGTATATACTGATTTTGTAGAATTTTTTTTATGGACTTCGATTGGCTAAATTTCTTAGGTCCATATGATACGGCCTAGTGACCAATATTTATCACTTCACCATAACTTTCAGGTTCATTTTTCTGTATTTTGGAGTTAAGCAATACGAATTTGTGATTATATCGATTTTTTCGTGTGTAGTACTACACGTTGATTTTGTAGAATTATTTTGATATATTTCGATTGGCTAAAATTTTGTAGGTCCATAAGAAATAACCTAGTGACTAATACTTATCTTTCAGGTTCATTTTTTGGTATTTTGAGGTCATGCAATACGAATTTATGATCATATCCAATTTTTCGTATGTAATGTGTATGTTGATACTGTAGAATTTCTTTATGGACTTCGATTAGCCTAAAATTTCTCAGGTTCATAGGAAACAACCTAGTGACGTGGACTATAAGACACAAAAATTTGGGAATCATCATGAATCCTAATTTATGGCCCTAAAATGCCAAAAATGAGGAATGGTCTATCGATGACTATTGTTCATTAGGTCACTTTTTATGAGCCCGCAAAATTTTAGAATTCGGGATCAATTGCCGAGATTCATGCAAATGGCATGGACGATAGCACACCAAGAATTCACGAATGGTCCTGAATTCATGTTTTATGGCCCCTAAAATACCAAAAGATGGGGGACGGCGAAGCGATGATTATTGTTCATTAGGTCATTTTTTATGGGCCCGTAAAATATTAGGAGATCCGAGGCGGGTCGCCCGATTCATGCAGATTGCGTAGACGATAGCAGACGAAAAATCTTGGAATAGTCCTAAATTCTTATTTTATGGTTCTAAAATGCCAAAAACGAGGAAGATCATGACAAAGCAATGACTATTGTTCATTAGGTCATTTTTTATGGGCACGCAAAATTTTAGGAGATTTAGGGTCAGTTGCCCGAATTCATGCAGATAGCGTGGATTATAGAACATGAAAATTTGAAATCGTCTTGAATTTTTGTTTTATGGTATCCCTAAAATGCCAAAATGAAGAACGATCATGACGAAAAGATGACTATTATTTATTAGATCATTTCTGATGGGCCCGCAAAATTTTAGGAGATTCCTGGCTAGTCGCCCGTATTTATATAAATGGCGTGGACTATAATATATGAAAATCTGGAAATCATTCTTTATTCCCTCTTTTCCTGAATTCCTGTTAATGGCCCTAAAATGCCAAAAAAATGAGGAATTAACATGGCGAAGCGATGACTATTAATCATTAGATCATTTTTATGGGTTCGTAAAATTTAAGAAATTCGGGGTCGATCGCTCAAATTCATGCAGAGGCGTGGACTACTGAAATTACGTCGCATCTTTGGGCAGTTGGCCTTTATATTGAGTAATGTCTCCACAATGATAGAAATCATGAAACCTGAAGTTGCACTGACCTGAATGTTGCCGCTTACAGGTTCCACAAAGACCTTGTTGGTGTGAATGTTGCTCAACATGACTCTGGCTATGTGAGGATGATGTCCTGAAATTCTGATTCTGGCGAGACTGGTTTCCATAACTCTGAGTACGTCTGAAGGAAGATCCACCACCTGACTGATGACTGAACTGAGCTGGTGCTAATGACTCCTTATCAGAGGAATCCCTTCTACCTCCGCTGGATGTACCATTAAACTTGCCCGTTGTCCGGGCTTTCTTGTTATGCTCTTTTTCTTCTCTCTTTTGTTGTCTATCTTTTTCTAAGTGTTTGGCGAATCCCACAACAGAGGAGAAAGCTGTCATCCCTACCACTACAGCTAATGTCGTATCCTTAATGTGATAAGCCAAACCGCCAACAAACCTGCGAATCTTTGCTTTTTCTGTTTGAACCATGTGAGGAGCATGCTTAACCAACCTTATGAATTCCATGTAGTATCCTTGCACTCTTTTATTCCCTTGCTTGAGCTGTTCGAACTCTATAGCCTTAGCTTCCCTATCCTCTTCTGGGATAAAGTTAGCCATGAAGGCCCCTTCAAATTCTTCCCAAGTAGGTGGACCATCATCTTCATCTCTTTCCTTTTCTCACATCTCAAACCAAGCGCCAGCCATATCTCTAAGCTGGTAAGCAGCGAGCTACACAACTTCATCATCAAATGCTTTCATCGCTCAGAGGGCTTTCTTGACACCCTCCAACCACAACATTGGATCTTCATCAACTGTAGAACCATGGAACACTGGAGGACTCAACTTCAAAAATTCATTCACTCTTGAGGACTCAGAATTGTTCTGTCTATTTGATTGAGGTGGAATATCATCTCTTCTCTCGTTCTTGTTTGCCATGAAGGCTTTAAACATCTCCATAGCGATGTTGACTGCATTAAACATCTGACCCACCTCTGGAGATATAGTTGTCTGAGCCGGAGCTGCTGTTGGGGGTGGCACTGGATCCTGAGGTACTGGATCATCATGCTCCACCCCTTCTTCCTGTTCAACCCGGGGTACTTGAACCCCCTTTATGGATTTACCCTTCCTTTTCTGAGTTGAAGCCCTTTTTGTTCTGTCTTGAGCCACAATAGTAGCAATAGTTTATTGAGCAGCATCCTGAGTGTCGACCTCAGAGTCCCTAGTACGAGCCATTTCTGCGAGTTTTGGAGAAACGAATACATTAGATAATTTCTTAGAGGTAGGATCTACTGCACGATCTAAAGTATGAAAAAAAATGAGACTTTTTCTAAATGATTGTAGCCTCCTGTTTATAAGTATGACGTGCTTCATACCCATAAACAAGACTCTAGTAACACGGCTTCATAGACCTCTAGGACTCCATAAACCTGAGGCTCTAATACCAAGTTTGTCACAACCCATTTTCTAAACAAGCCGGGACCGGCACCCAATCACTAAACATTACCGAGAGATCCATCTGCGCTTATCAAATCTATTATAACTTCAAACTTTATATGCAATAAGGCAATACTATAATCAAATTCTTTTAATTAATCTAAATATCTAAAATAAACCAACTCCAAAACTTTATTCGTAGAAAATAATGAAATACTACTAAGTTATTATCAAAAACATCTAAATCTTATCCCCACGACTATGTCTATGAAGCCTCTACTGATAAACTGACGCACTGCTCAGGACATGAGAGTTCCTGGCCAGTTCTCTAAGTAAACAAAGAAATAGCTAACTAAAGATAACACTAAGGAATACTCCACGAACAAAAGCGGAGCTCACCAATAGCACTAGAAGGGAGGGAAGTCCTAAACTGTAGCTTGCTCGCCTGCAAAACCGGTTCCTACATTGTACCGCAGACCAACGTAGGTTCCCAAAAAAGAACGTCAGTACTATCCATTGTACTCAGTGAGTCTCAACGATATGGGACAAAACTTTGATAATATATACATTACGAGTAGAGATTGTAACTGCATGTAAAACATAAATCTTATAAGAACAATTCTAAAATAATTGCATAAAACCAGTTTATGAATATTAAAAGAAATTTCTTTCTTTTTCTTTCTAAAAAAATACTTCACTTTATACTTTGGGAGTTTCAACTATCCTGACCTATTTTTGTTTTAGTCACCGTGTGATCGGCACGGGTTCGATCCCAACCTGATCGAATAGGCCCAATTCACGAGGTGCCACTCGCTTCATGGTTCTCAGCGCTCATGTATCATACCTTAGCATGGCTAAGTAAATTCTCAGCAAGGAGGCTCTCAGCTCGTGTGCTCCCTACTTTGGCACAAGTAGTTTCAGGAAGTCAACGCCTCAGTTAGGACCCTCGGCCTGGACGATGACCTCTTCTCAGAATAAAGGATACTCCCAAAAATCTTTTCTTTCTAAAACTTGTTCTTGTGACTTTTCAAGTCTAAATCTTTCAAACATACTTATTCTAAAATTCTTAAATGTAAGGTATAGCATAAGAATGAAATAAACATTCAAAATTATTTCTAAATATTCTTGCTTTTTCATGAATTTTTAACATAAAAATGACATATAAGAATAACACAAAAATCTGAAAATTTATGCACATATATCAAAATAAATCATCTAACTTTAACTAAAATAATTCTAAGCTAATAGGAACTCACTCACTTCAATTAAGTACATATTCACTCTTTTAGCCAATTCATCAAACACCTTGTATGCATACTTTTGTGAGTTAAACCACTTTGGTAAAGGGTTATATCAACTCACCTCAAAACTTCTCGAGCCAATGCGTAGGTCCCAGTCCAATTAACACCAGTCAAACAATCGATTCTATAATAACCAGTGCATTTTAATCAATTTTAATGTTTCACCCCTAAACATGAAATCTACTGTTGATATAGAGAAAAAAGGGAATTAACTATTCAATTCTTACCTGCTACTACTTTAGGATAATTGACAATAAGAAATTTTATATACCTGATTCAAGAATTAGGAATTTGTAAAGAACCCTAAAACTTTCGGTGTAATTCCGTGGCAGCCTCTGCGTGTGGCTGCCTCTGCGTTAGTTACAGAATTGAAGTGTTCTGTTTTTTGTAAAATCCCCTTTGTTTAAACTTTTTCACAAGCCTTTATGGCTAAGGCTCTCACGCCACTGCCAAGAGCCGTTTATAGGCTTAAGGCCCATTTTTTTTTACAACTTATTTTTTTTTTACTTAAATAGTATTTAATGAGACCCACTATTAATAATTAAAAATATTAAAATTATTAATATCTCCCTAATTATATATCTAATTNATAATAATTTAGTTATATAATTAGCGTGTCTCGAAACTTTTATAAATTTGAAGAGTGTTACACTCTGAGTTGGAGCTTGTGTTGCGGGACTAGTGGGTGATTCATCTAATTCTTCTTCCTCATTTTCTTCATCCTCATTTTCTTATGCTACAAAATAGTTTTTTGGTATATACTATCCAGTGCTGTAAAATACCAAAAAAGAGAACGGTCATGGCGAGGCTGTGAATATGGTACCTTATGTTGTATTTAATGGCCCGAAATTTTTTTAGGCGATTTGAGTCCGGGGGAATGGGCCCATGCGAAAGGCGTGGGCTATAGCACATGAAAATCTAGGAATCGGGCAGAAGTCCAATTTTATGGCCGTAAAATGCCAAAAAATGAGAAACGATCATGGCACGAAGGTGACTATGGTCTTAGGTCGTATTTGTTTGGCCGAAAAAATTTTAGTTGATCCGTCCGGGGGCCAGGGCTCATGCGGAAGGCGTGGGCTATAGTACACGAACAACTAGGAATCAGGTGGAATTATGGTGTTATGGCCATAAAACACCAATAAACGAGGAACGATCATAACAAGACGGTGATTGTGGTTCCTTCAGTCGTATTTGATGGCCCAAAAAAATTTTAGACGATCCTCGTACGGTGGCCCGAGCTAATGCGAAAGGCATGGGATATAGTAAACGAAAATCTGGGAATTGGACGAAATTCCAATTTTAAGGCTGTAAAACGCCAAAAATCAAGGAACGGACATAGAGGCTGTGAGTATGATTCATAAGGTCGTATTTGATGGTCCGAAAAACTTTTGGGCGACCCGTGTCCGGAGGTCCGGGCCCATGCAAAATGCGTGGGCTATAGCACATGTAAATTTGCAAATCGAGCAGAATTCCAGTTCTATAAAACGCTAAAAAAACGAAGAACGGACATGGCGGGGCGGTGACTATGGTTCATTAGTTCGTATTTGTTGGTACGAAAATATTTTAGGCAATCTACGTCCGCTGATCCGGGCCTAAATTTTTTTAAAGGGATCCGGCCCAGGGTCCCGGGCCTATGCGAAAGGCGTAGGCTATAACACGCGAAAATCTGGGATGGGGCAGAATTTCATTTTTATGGTTGTAAAACGCAAATAAATGAAGAACGGTCATGGAGGGGTGGTGACTATTTTTTCTTAGGTTGTATTTGATGGCCAGGAAAATTATAGGTGATCCGTGTCCAAGGGACCATGCCCATGCGGAAGGCGTGGGCTCTAGCACAAGAAAATTAGGGAATCGGGCGGAGTTCCAGTTTTTTGGCCGTAAAATGTCAAAAACTGAGGAACAGTCTTGGTGGGGTGGTGACTATGGTTCTTTAGGTCATATTTGATGGCCCAAAAATATTCTAGGTGATCCAGGTCGGGGTCCAGGCCCATACTGAAGGTGTGGGCTATAGCACATAAAAATTAGAAAATCGGGCGGAATTCTAATTTATGGTCGTAAAACACTAAAAAATGAGGAACGGTCATAGCGGAGGGTGACTATGGTTCCGTAGGTCGTATTTGATGACCCGAAAAAATTTTAGGCGATCCGGATCTGTGGGTCTGGGCTAATGCGGAAGGCGTATGCTATAACACATGAAAATCTAGGAATCAGACAGAATTCCAATTATATGGCCGTAAAACGCTAAAAGACAAGGAACGGTCATGGAGGGCGATGATTATGGTTCCTTAGGCCGCATTTGATGGCCGACAAATTTATTTTATACGATGCGGGTCTGGGGTTCTAAGTTCATGCGGAAGGCGTGGGCTATAGCACACAAAAATCTGGAGGCGAAATTTCAATTTATGGCCGTAGAATGCCAAAAGGCGAGGAAAATTCTTGTTGGGGCGGTGACTATGGTTCCTTAGGTCGTATTTGATAGCCCAAAAAATTTTTAGGCAATCTGTGTCCAGGGTCCTTGGCCCATGCGGAAAGCAGGGGCCGTAGCACACGAAAGTCCGGGAATCGGGCGAAATTCCAGTTATATAGTCGTAAAATACCAAAAACTGAAGAGTGGTCATGGTGGGTTGGTGACTATGGTTTCTTAGGTCGTATTTGATAGCGCGGCAAAATTCTAGGCGATCCAGGTCTGGGCTAATGCTGATGGCGTGGACTATAGCTCATGAAAATTTTGGAATCGAGCACAATTCCTGTTTTATGGCTGTAATATGCCAAAAAATGAGGAACGTGGCAGGGCGGTGACTATAATTCCTTATGTCAGTTTTGATGGCCTTTAAAAATTTTAGGCGAAACAGATATTGGGGCTCGGGCCCATGCAGAAGGCGTGGGCTATAACACACAAAAATTTGGGAATGGGACAGAATTTTAGTTTTATGGCCATAAAATGCTACAAAGTTAGGAATGGTCATGGCGGGGTAGTGACTATGTTTCCTTTGATTGTATTTTATGGCTAAAAAAAAATTAGGCGAACAAAACCGGGGGCCCGTGCCCATGCGGAAGGTGTGGGCTATAGCACACGAAAATCTGGGAATCGGGAGGAATTCCAATTTTATGGCCGTGAAACGCCAAAAAAAAGGAATGGCCATGGCGGAGTGGTGACTATGGTACCTTAGATCGACTTTGATGGCCCAAAAATTTTTAGGCGATCTGGCTCTAGGGACTCGGGCCCATGCGGATGGCGTAGGCTATAGCACACGAAAAACTGACAATCGAGCGAAATTTCAGTTTTATGGCCGTAAAACGCAGAATAAATGAGGAACGGTCATGGTGGGGCGATGACCATGATTTATTAGGTAGTCTTTTATGGACCAGAAACAATTTTAGACGACGGGGGTCCAGGGGCCCAGGACCATGCGGAAGGCGTGGGCTATAACACACGAAATCAGGAGGCGAAATTCCAATTTATGGTCGTAGAACGCCGAAAAGCGAGGAAAATTCGTATCGGGGTGTTAACTATGGTTACTTAGGTCTTATTTGATGGCCCGGATAAATTTTAGGCGATCTAAGTCCGGGGCCTTGGCCCATGCGGAGGGCGTGGGCTATCGCACATGAAAATCTAGGAATCAGGTAGAATTCTAGTTTTATGGTCGTAAAATGCCAAAAGTGAGGAACGGTCATGGCAGGGAATTGGTCATGGCTCCTTAGGTCATATTTTATTGCCAGAAAAAATTTTAGGCTATCTGGGTCTGGGGGTCCGGGTCCGGGCCCATGCAGAGGCGTGGGCTATAGCAATCAAAAATCTGGAAATCAGGCAGAATTCCGGTTTTATGGCTATAAAATGCCGAAAAACGTGGAACGCTCATGGCAGGGTGGGGACTATGGTTCCTTAGGTCGGTTTTGATGGCCCAAAAACTTTTTTGGCGATGTGGGTCCGAGGGTTCGGGCCCATCCAGCGGAATTCCTATTTTTGTATGGCTGTAAAATGCCAAAATAGGAGGACTGGTCACGAAAATCTGAGAATTTGGCAGAATTCCAGGTTTATGTCCCTAAAATGCCAAAACGAGGAACGATCATGGCGAGGCAATGACTATTGTTCCTTAGGTCATTTTTTATGGGCCGTCAAAATTGTAGGCGATCCCGGTCTGATGGTTCTGGCCCATGCATAAGGCTTGGGATAGCATACAAAAATCTGGGTACCGAGCAGAATTCTAATTCTATGACCCTAAAACGTCAAAAAAGAGAAACGGTTATGGCGAGGTTGTGACTATTTTTCCTTAGATAATTCTTTATGGGCCTCAATAAAAAAATATTGATGGACTCTGATTCGTTGAAAATTTAGTAGGTCCATAGAAAGCGGCCTATGATCAATACTTATCGATTCGCCATGACTTTCGGGTTTATTTTTTGGTGTTTTGGGTCGTGCAATACAAATTGTGATTATATCCACTTTTTCGTATGTATTAAAAAATGTTGCTTCTGTAGAAGGTTTTTGACGAACTCTTATTCGCGTTAAATTGCGTAGGTCCATAGTAAATGCCTTAGTGATCAATACTTATCGCATTGCCATCACTTTCGGGTTCATTGTTTGGTGCTTTGGGGGTCATGCAACATGCAATTTTTATCATATCCACTTTTTCATGTATATTAGTACATGTTGATTCTATAGAATTTTATTGACGGACTCCGATTTGCCTAAAATTTCGTAGGTCCATTGAAAACAGCCTAGTGACCAGTACTTATCATTTTGCCATGACTTTCTGGTTTATTTTCTGGTGTTTTGAGGTCGTGCAATACGAATTTGTAATTATATCTATTTTTTAATGTATATTCTAATTTTTGTAGAAGTTCTTTTACGGACTCCGATTTGCCTTAAATTTTGTAGGTCCATAGGAAACGGCCTAGTGAACAATACTCATAGGTTCGTCATGACTTACATGTTCATTTTATCGTGTTTCAGGATCAAACAACACAAATTTATGTTTATATGCACTCTTTCGTATATGTACATGCTAATTCTATAGAATTTTTTTTGACGAATTTTGATTTGCCTTAAATTTCGTAGGTCCATAGAAAGTGGCCTAGTGACAATTACTCATAGCTTTGTCATGACTTTTGGGTTCATTTTATTGTGTTCTGGAGCCATTCAATACGAATTTATGATTATATCCATTTTTCCGTATATATTAGTACATACTGATTCTATATAATTTTTTTGACGAACTTTGATTGGCCTAAAATTTTGTAGGTCCTTAAAAAATGGCTTAGTACCAATAATTATCGCTTCGCCACAATTTTCGGGTTCAGTGTTTGGTGTTTTGGAGTGATGCGATACGAATATTATCTTCACTTTTCCATTTGTTAATAGTACATATTGATTCAGTAATTTTTTTTTGACGGACTATGATTGGCCTGAAATTTCGTAGGTCCATAGAGAACGGTCTAGTAACCAATACTTATCGCTTTGCCATGACTTCCGAATTTATTTTTGATGTCTTGGGGTCTTGCAACACGAATTTGTGATCATATCTAATTTTTCTTGTGTATTAGTACATGCTAATTTTGTAGAATTTTTTTGACAGACTATGGTCAGCCTGAAATTTTGCCAGCCTATAGAAAACAACCTAATAACTAATACACATTGCTTCGCCATGACTAACGTTGTTTTTTGGCATTTCGGATTCATTTTATGGCGTTTCAGGGTCATGCAATACGAATTTGTGCTTATATCTATTTTTTCGTGTGTATTTGCATGTTAATTTTATAGAAATTTTATTATGGACTCCGATTGGCCTTAAATTTTGTAGGTCCCTAAGAAACGGTGTAGTGACTAATATTCATATTATTAGTCGCCTCTCCCTCTCTCCATATCCAGAGCAGCAGTCAGCAGATCTACAGATGGTAAGTTTCTTTTATTTTTGATGTCTTTAAAATCAAAGAAAGGATACATTTGATAGGGGAAAAGATTTTGGTTTTTCCTCTTATATGTTTTGGGTAGGGGAAGAGGACAATTTCATTTAGACATTTCTTCAAACAACTTTGCTCCAATTCATGATTTAAGAAAACCCAGAACACCAAGTATAATGGGCTTTTTTCTGTTAATCTTAAGCAAAACTGTGCAGTTCTCTGAATCATACTGATGCATATCATCTGTGCAGTTCTCTGAATTAATTTTATACAGTGAATCACTGTTTAATTAATGGAACATTTCCTTGTCATATGACTGAGTTTAAGCCATTTTTGTTTAATTTCATATTTCAATGTAAAGGAACAAACAAAAGGGGAAAAGGAGGAAGAAAATTTATTAAGATTCTCACTGTCAAATTGATAGATTTTAGAAAGAAAATGTGGTTCTTCTTATCCCTACTTATTTAATCAAAATGGTCAAATTTGAGAAAATGAACACCTCTATTTCTTCTTAGTTATGGAAGAATACTGTATACTGAGAATGAACACATCTTTTCTTGTTGCAGTGACTCATACATGGCTGAAAATATACAAAGTGATAAGGTGATGATGGGTGAAAGTGGGACTTCTAATTCAAATGCAATAAGTCAAGCTCAAACAACGAGTCAAATATAACCAAAAAAGGGAGAAAAAGATCTGTTGTGTGGGATCATTTTACAGAAATTACTACTTCTGAAGGGAGTACAAAAGTAAAATATGACTATTGCTTTATTGAATATGTATTTAAGTCCAAAGACGGTACGTCGACACTTCTTTCTCATATACTTAAGTGTCCTAAACGCCCTGCTATTGTTGATAAAAAAACAATCAAATTTAGGCTTTCAATTTGCTCCGTGGGTACTCAGAGTGACGTAGTTGTTGTTACTTGGAAATTTGATCAAGAAGAATGTAGGAAGACGTTATGTCGTATGGTAATAGTTGATGAGCTTCCTTTTAGCTTTGTTGAGAAAGAAGGTTTTAGATACTTTATGAATGTGGCGCAACCTTATTTTCGGATCCCTTCCCGTAGTACTGTAACTAGGGATTGTTTTGATATTTTTAATGAAGAAAAGCAAAAGTTGAAGTGGTTTTTTATAGAAACAAAATAAAGAGTATGTATTACCACTGATACCTGGACTTCTATAAAAAGAATTAACTACATGTGTATCACTGCCCATTGGATTGATAGTGAATGGAATATGCATAAGAGAATAATTAATTGTTGTCATATTGTTAGTCATAAATGCGAAGATATGGAAAAATGGTATTGGTAGGTGCTTACGTGAGTGGGGGATAAATAAGATCTTCACTGTCACAATTGATAATGCAAGCTCAAATGACGTGACAGTAAAAGAATTGTCTAAGCAATTAACAAAAATGAGAACTAATTTGATGAATGGTACTCACCTTCACGTGAGATATATGGCTCATATCATGAATCTTGTGGTCCATGATGGTTTAAACGAATCTTCAGTGTCTATTGAATGTATTAAGCATGTAGTGAGATACGTTAGGCAGTCTCCTGCGAGGTTGAAGAGGTTTCAAGAATGTTTTGATGATGAACAACTCAATTGTAAAAAAAAATTTATGCTTAGATGTTCCAACTAGGTAGAATTCCACCTACTTGATGTTGTGCAGGGCTGTTGAATTTGAAAGTGCATTTTCACATTATGCTTCTAGTGAAATTGGCTTGAGACATTATCTTGAGCATTCTTATATTGATGTTGGAATTCCTACAGGTGAACTTTTGAGTAGTGATTGGGAGAATGTAAAAAGAATTACAAAGTTTCTTGAAATCTTCTATCTNTATTTGCGTAGTTGATGTTTATTTGAAGCAAATGAGGATATAGTTTTAAGTGAAATGACAAAGAATATGAAACAAAAGTTTGATAAGTATTAGGGTGATCCAGGGAAAATGAACAAGATAATTTTTATCTCATGTATTTTGGATCCACGTTACAAGATCGAATCAGTTGTCTATGCACTTGTAAAGATGTTTGGTGTAGATCCGGGGGAAACTATACAAGCAGAAGCGACGGAGTAGATGACTTCACTATTTAGTGAGTATTTAAAGTCCAGCTCAAAAGGTGTTGTGCTTGCTTCATCTTCAGATTGTTCTTCGTTGGACACTTCGACTTCCGGGCTTTCTGGCAGTCAAGCAAGCACCCAAAATATAGGACTTTTAGAATCACCCATGCAAGATATAAAAAAATATAAAAGTGAGAGTGGAGGTGTTGATACTAGAACAAAGTTAGATAAATATTTAGGTGAAGAAATTGAGGATGACACTAAAGAATTTGATGTTCTTCTTTGGTGGAAATTGAACTTAGCTAGATTTCCTATTCTTGCGGAGATGGCTCGTGATGTATTAGATGTTCCAGTTTCAAGTTTGGCATCCGAACGTGCATTTAGTACGGAGGATGTTTTCTTGATTCATTTAGGAGTTCATTAACTCCTAAATTGGTGCAAGCTCTAGTGTGTCTTCAAGATTGGCTTCGAAATGAAAAATTAAAACAGCATGTTAGTGTTGAGGAAGATCTTGATAAAATCGAGAAGCTTGAACAAGGTAATAATATTGTTACTATATTTGTTGTATATAAGTTTTGATATGATTATATTTATCGCACGACTCATTATTTTAATTTTTTTCTTCAGATTTAGCCAGCAATGGAAAAGACCCTTCCGTAATTGACGAATAGTGTTAATATATCTAGTAAGAATTCGAATTTAACCCATCAAGGCTTCAAGTGTTGAATCTTACTGTTTTGTTGGGGTCTGAATCTTATTGTTTTGTTGATTCTCTGAATGTTGTTATTTGTTTGTTTACTGTAAAAGTTCGTTTTCAGAGAAAGAAATCTGTTGCTGGTTGATATCTAAGTTTCATTTTACTTTGTGGTATTTATACTTTGCACTATTAAGGTATATGAATTCATCAAATTCTTCAATTTCAAGGGTTCTGCTGCTTCAGTTTTAAACGATCCATTGATTGTCGTCCATTACCTGTTAGCATTTGTTTGGCAATTGTTTCAAGGGTTCTGCTGTAGTGTTGTTTGCTGCTTCAGTTTTGCAGGATCCTACATTGCACTTTGGCATTTGTTTGATACTAATAATTGATATCTTCTCTCTAGGCATGGATGAAGTGGTTTCTGTCATACCAAATATATACAAGAATCTACATACTACAAGATTATGGGAATTTTGGTTAGCCTGCAACTGTAAAAAGAAGATTGAAAGAAGATTGTGGGTGTCTGCAACTATTTTGTTGGAATCTGAAATCTGAATCTTGTTGTTTGGCTGAAATTAATGTAATTGAATATACTTATGGATTAATCAATGTACTTATGTAATGTAGTCTACTTTGGGATGTAATATTGTAATGGTAGGTGTTAACAGATGTGTATTAACTATTAAGCAGTGACGTTAACATATTGAGGAGCAGTGAGCAGTAACGTTAACAATTTAACATATTGAGCAGTGACGCTCAATATTGTTGATTTAACATATTAGATGTACGCGGTCAGCAAACAATTAGTGCAGTAATGAATGCAATATAGATTGAATTAGGTCGATAAACCGTCCGATAAGAGCTAAACCGATACCAATCCGCCCGATATCTTATCGGGTGGCTAGCGGATTAATAAATTTAAAAGTCGATAACCGATAAGACAAACCGTTAAGAGTAAATAACCGCCCAATCCGCCCGATAAGCAGCCCTACTTCATAAGTTCATCATGAATTTCAGATTTACTTTATCGCATTTTTGGGTCTTGCAATACGAATTAATGATTATATCTGCTTTCTCATGTATATTAGCATATGCTGACTTTGTAAAAGAAAATGGACGAACCCCGATTTGCCTTAAATTTCGTATGTCCACAAGAAACTGCCTAGTAACCAATACTCACAGCTTCGCCATGACTTTCGGATTTATTTTTGGGCGTTTTGGGATCATACAACATAAATTTATGATATTCACTTTTTTGTGTATATTAGTACATGCTGATTTTGCAGAATTTTTTTAGGGACTCTGATTGGCCTGAAATTTTGTAGGTCTATTAAAAATAACCTAGTGACCAATACTCATTGCTTCGCCATGACGTTTGAGTTTATTTTTTGGTGTTTCGAGGTCATGCAACACGAATTTATGATTATATCCATTTTTTCATGTGTATTAGTACATGCTGAAGTTTTTTGACGGACTTTGATTGGCCAGAAATTTTGTAGGTCCATTTGGAATGACCTTGTGACGAATACTCATTGCTTCGCCATGATTTTAAAGTTTATTTTCTAGCGTTTCAAAGTCATGCAATACAAATTTATGATTATATCCACTTTTTCGTGTGTATAGTACATGCTAATTTTGTTATAAAAAATAAAATTGACGGATTACGATTGGCCTAAAATTTCGTAAGTCCATATAAAACAGCCTAGTGACCAATAACTCATTACTTCGTCATGACGTTCAGGTTTATTTTATGGCGTTTCAGGGTCATGCAACACGAATATATGATTATATCCACTTTGTGTCTATTATTATGTTAATTTGTAGAAATATTTTGACAGACTCCGATTGAGTGAAATTTCGTAGGTCCGTAGGAAACGATCTAATGACCTTATTGCTACGCCATGACTTTTGTGTTTATTTTTTGGTATTTTGGGATCATATAACACAAATTTATAATTATATCCACTTTTTCGTATGTATTAACATTTTTGATTTTATAGAATCTTTTTAGCGGACTTCAATTGGTCTGAAATTTCATAGGTCCATAGGAAACGACCTAGTGACCAATATTTATCACTTTGTCATGAATTTCGGGTTCATTTATTTGTGTTTTGGATCAAGCAATACGAACTAATGATTATATCCATTTATCCATGTGTATTAGTACATGATGAGTTTCGCGAATTATAATCTATACAATTTTGTTAAAGGAGAGAGGTTGCGATGTGATTGACTTATACGTAATACAAAAGACATATAGTACATAGATTTAGTTGATTGATTGAATTATAATTGTATCACAACGGTGGAACAATTTCAAAATTTATATACAGTCAAATATTTTTATAACAGTCTTATTTATTTCGAATATTTTTAAATATTATAGCAAAGTACTATTATAGAGAACATATATTATAACATAACATAAAAATTAATTTAAAAAACCTAAACATGAATTGAACAATTCAACCGTTGCGTATTGGAACTGTCACCTTTTCCCCCAATGAAAAACACACAAAATTATATCAATACTGACATAATGTATCATTGCATCAATCCCCCTTGACTCATTCGAACACCAAAAAGCTTCTTTCTTTCTTTCTTTTTTCTTTTTCTTTTTAAAATAATGATGACCTAATCAGTTTGTATGTACTTTAATTATTTTATTAAATATTTGTTATCTCCTATAAGTACTGATAAATTTGTTCTTTTAAACATGGATAAATGATAATAAATCTTGATTTTCAAAATTTTATTTTTTTGGTCTACTTCAATGATCGTTACTTGTGCTAGAAAAAAAGCTCCTTTCTTGCACACAGGTGCACCACCTGATATACATTTGAAACAAACCAAAAGGCTAAAGTAATTATGTCAATTATGATTCCATTATAGATATGGTTGACTGTGACCCTTCCCACATCTTTGACTCTTGTTTCACTAGATTTGGATAATATAATTTAATTATTCTTTTTTTTTGGTCATATAACTTAATTATTCTTTATTGTTACGGCCTGCTTAAAAACATCTATCACGTAAATTAAGGAGACTGCGAGTAAAGATTTATTTGGTTGAAATTTTTGTACATTCATGTCTATTTATAATAAAATTGTGATTAAATTGACAATAATCCTTAAAACACTTGAAAAATTGAAGTAAAAGATTTAAAGATAGTAATTCATATATTAATGAATTTATTATTTCATATTTATTTACATTTAGTAAATATATATATATATATAGCTTTAATACTTTTATTTGTATGTGCATAATAATAAGACTAGTGAAAATTCATGTAGCACATCTTAATTGATTTATTTGAGATTAAGACGTAATTATTACTGTTATTGTTTTATTTCGTGTTAAGGTAAATATAACTTATGAAAATTATAATAGAATCAACTAATTTTGATGTAATATCCTAAATTTTCTTTCCTGTGCTTTGTCTTGATTCTTGATGAATCTAATAACGACCCAATTATTTACTGCTTTGAAATGAGTTGATTAATCCAAGGTCTTTTTTGCTACAAAATCTCATCTGGGTCTTCCTTTTCTTGGTCATTTTGCTCTCTTTTCCTTAGCTTTTGACCTTTTTACATTCTTCATTAAAAGCTCAAATTTTTAACATAGCTGAATGGTGCTATCAAAATGGGTTGATTATTCAAGCTTTTTTTCTCATCTGGGTCTTGCTTTTCTTGGTTAGTTTTACTCTCTTTCATTATCTTTTTTTTTTGTTGAGATTTTGGCTTTGATTTGTTCCTCTATAGAAGCTCAAATTTTGTTGGTTGTTGATGTATTGATTTTATGTAGCATTTGATTTTGAATTTTGATCTTTTTGATGAACTATCAATTTCATTTTGCTTTTCTGGGAAGTTTTTGCTGTTATGGAATTGTTTGAAAATATGAGAATTTGAGGAAAAAGTGAGGAAAAGGAAATATTTTGGGCAAAGACTAGATCTTTTCTCCTTCAGACAACTAACAAAGTAAAAAAGTTTGGATCTTGGATTGTTTGTCTTGGTCTGTGTCTACAAAGGTTGATTTCAGAAAAGAAAAAGTTGATTTTTTTTCTGTTTCTCATGTTTGTGGGAATTTTTGTGTGCTTAGTAGGTGAGCATTGCCAGATTTGGCTTAAATTCTATGTTTTTCATTTCTGTCCCATCAAAAGTTTGTGAACAATGTTGTCCAGGAGAATTGGCTTCTTGTGTAGGATTGTTTTTGAGAGTCATGGATTGAAACGTGAATCAGCTACTAATGCTTGCATCGGGGTAGGTTGCCTACATCGTACCCTTGGCTGTGGCGCTTCCCCGAACGCTGCGTGAATGTTAGATTTTTTATGCACCAGACTGCGCTTTTTAAGATTCTCGTACCACCTTTTTTCCGTGTGATGTTGAAAAGGAAAGAGATTTCCTATTTCTTTCCTTATATACAATACTAAGTTATGTTCCCACTTGCTTTGGCAGGACTAGGATATACATTTGTTTGCGGCTTTGCAGTTTAATACATGGCTCCCGGAGGCAGTAGTTACCAGGATATTGGTGATTCCCGTAACGCGTATGCTGATTATGGTATTGCACCCGAAAATGCTGAACCCAAAAGCTCCCCTTTTAGAAAATCCACAGCTGTTAATATTATTGGTCGGAATCATGGAACAAGATCTAATACAGCTGTCCATGAGCTACTCGAATGCCCTGTTTGTATGAATCTAATGTACCCCCCAATTCATCAGGTTGGTTCTTATGTAGCTTATTTTGGAGATGAAACATTTGCAATTAGTGAAAGTTATTTTACTCCCAAAATATTCAAGGTGGGGAGGCATCGATTAGTAAAATTGAGGTTGAAGGACAAGAATCCAGATTCAGATGTGATGGAGTCTAGAACTCATGACCAAATAGAAATTAGTAAGCCTGAATAGATTTTAGTCTTTGCCACTGAGATTGCCGAGGTGTAAGCTAAAAGAGATGGACTTCTTGGCGTTGAGAACTAAAGAAGTGTGAGCTAATTTAGTTTTTACATTATGTTTATTCTAACGACTGTATATTTGAGAAAATCTCATTCCTAGTTTATTTGTGGTGCACGCATGAGGCTCCAATTTGTATAGAAGATCAGTGTCAATTCTAGAAAATTATATTCTGTAGTGGATCCTATATTTTTTAATAGACTGCTTGTATGCGGGAGAATTTCCACCATTTGTAAAATTATTTACCTTATCAAAAAAGAAAAAAAGCTTCTCTTCTGTAAATTGGTTAGTAATGTCTTCGGGTAACCAAAACTGGAACCTAGGACATGCACGTTTTGGAGATAAAGAGCATCTGTTGTTAAAGAAAAAAAAGCTCTATCCAGTAATCTTATAGTATTTCTTTCACTTTATTTGAGTTGTCATAATCTTTTTGGCCTTTGATTAATTTCACTTTCTTCTGAATTTGTTACATCTTCCGCGTGCGAAGTGTCCAAACGGTCATACGTTATGCCTGAAGTGCAAGACAAAAGTCCATGTATGCCCAATTTGCCGCCATGAGCTTGGAAACATAAGATGTCTAGCATTGGAGAAAATTGCAGAGTCTCTGGAATTGCCATGCCGATACCAAATCTTTGGCTGTCAAGATATATTCGCTTATCATAGTAGGCTTCGGCATGAGCAGAACTGCAGGTTTCGTCCATACAACTGCCCTTATGCGGGATCTGAATGCACTGTTACTGGTGATATTCAGTCCCTTGTTGCACACCTCAAAAATGATCACAAGGTTGATATGCACGACGGCTGTACCTTCAACCATCGTTATGTCAAAGCTAATCCTCAAGATGTTGAGAATGCTACCTGGATGTTGACTGTGAGTTCTCTCTCTCTCTCTCTCTTTCTCTCTCTCTCTCTCTCTCTCTCTCTCTCTCTCTCTCTCTTCCTTAGTTTAGAGAGGCCAAGAGGATAAGTTTACTCATAATTCATTTCACAACTTGATGGTGGCATGGTGCTCTATACTAACTGTTTGCTAGTTTTTTCAAGCTTTCTTCAAGATAGAACTGCAGAACTTCATGAATCACATACCATATTAACAATTCAAGGCTCAAAGCAAACATCAAACTAAGTAATAAGGATTTTTTTTTAACTCCAGGAAACGACATGGACTTAGATAAAATGCATTACATGAGGGTTGAGAGAGTTAAGTTGTTAAAGCTCTTTTTCTAGTGCAGATGTGCGACTTTGTCATGTCTCAAGTAGACGATAAGAACCATAGTCGGTGCATCTTTGCAGTCTGATGATAAATGTCTGTGAAATGTATTTATCAGAATGTGTTAAGCATGAACACTCGCTCAAACTCTTGTTGGCATCCTTATCTCCTTGATCAGAAGCTCCTATCGCGGAGAGGATTGTCCAACCATTTTCATGGCTAGTACCGAAGCTTTTCGTAAGATTGGCTAACCAATAGATTGGTATTGTGATCTGAACACCTCAGTCGCCTCTGCGAACTAGGTTTCTTTAAAATGTCTCCACTGCTCTACCACTAACTCTCTTGATGTCAGATTGCATAACAAAGAGCAAAGGAAGTCCTACCATAACTTGATATAGACTGACTGGAGTGGATCATGAAAACTAGAAGGCCAAGAATAGTATCACAGATTTGAATTACATCCTTAGCATGGTAAAACTCAGTATTTGTCCGTAAGAACTTTTCTAGTATTATCGAAAAAGAGATTTTGATGAAATAGTAGTTATTATTAACTAGAAGAAAACGACTGTTGATTAGTGGCATCCTATTAAATACATGAGGGGAAATTGTGCCATGAACTATTTTTCTGCCCCTTAGATTGAAGAAGTAATGTTGCATTTTGGTTGTCATTTGGTATAATCATTCCTTGTCAAATTCTCATTATAGTTCTAAGCGGCTTAAATTGATTCTACTGTTACAACCAGCCTGTCTTCTTTCTTTTGTGGTTGAAAAGGAAGTTTGTTCTTTCACTATTTCGTAGTAATCTGAATTAGCACTTTGCTCTAAGGCAGGAAAATCTTTGACTTGTTCTTTACAATGGAGAAAACCACTGTCTGATAACATGGATCGTTTAAGTAATATTTCTTTTGCTATATTATGTGGAGTAGGTATTCAACTGTTTTGGTCACCAGTTCTGCTTGCACTTTGAGGCTTTCAATGTTGGAGTGGCACCAGTATACATGGCATTCCTTCGTTTTATGGGTGATGATGATGATGCGAAAAAGTTTAGTTATAGTCTTGAAGTAGGTGGATTTGGCAGAAAGTTAATATGGCAAGGAGTTCCTAGGAGCATCCGTGATAGTCATAAAACTGTCCGAGACAGTTTAGACGGGCTGCTCATTCAAAGGGGCATGGCACTCTTCTTCTCTGGTGGTGACAGGAAGGAGCTAAAGCTGAAGGTAGCTGGGCGCATTTGGAGAGAACCATTGTAAAGTATAAATACGGTTTTCTTCCTCAGAGTTAGCATCAATTTCACGCCGTGTCATCAAATAGCTCAGTAGATTTCGTCCTAGAGGCCACGAGTATAGTTAGTTATCCCTGATTAGCTGGTGGCTTATTTTTTGTATTTCTTGTAAAAATATAAAGGTTGTAGATGGTTCTATATAGGTTCAGGTTTTTAGCTCAATCAATTTATGTTGAATGTAGTCAGCTTCAACTGTTGGCCATGCATTCTGTCAATGCTAGTTGTATATCTAATATTATGAGGCATTTAACTTTTTGACAATCTTTGTAATCAGAATCAAATGACTTATATAGAACACTGCTTATCTATATATAATCTTTTATTTCTTTGTCAACAATTTTAGTTCTTTAAGGCATGATTCTGGCTGGTTGAATCAATCACTTCAGTCCTTTACTTAGACCGAAATTAACTAGGCTCTAATAACAGTAACAACAACTGATCCAATGAAATCTCACAAGTGGGGTTTGGGGAGGGTAGTGTGTACGCAGTCAAGCTCTTACCTCGAGAAAATAAAGAGGTTGTTTCCGATAGACCCTCAGCTCAATTAAGCTCGAATAGATAATTCAAAAATGAACAATTTCAAAAAGGGAAAAGGAAGCCTAAGTCAACTTGCCAATCACAAAATTTAAGCTTTTTATGATATGTAGAAGTCTACAACAAAGAGAATAATTTTAATTAGTATAATTGTTGGCTTATTCCATGCCTCAGCTTTTTATATATTGTCAATGTATGTACCTACGCTCTCGTAAGAGCGTGTTTAATTTGCAACAATATTCTGTTCTTACTAATTTAAAATCTTATATTAACTCTTTTGAAACAAAATAATATTTTGGAATGTTAGAAAGAATTTATTAATAATAGCAAAAAGACAAAGTTAGCAACTTAAAACAGAAAGTTTGAGACCCAACGCAAAGACAGTTTTCTTTTAAGAAAATAAAAAATTATCTAATGGTTTGGTAGTACGTACTACGTTTTAATCTTCTTTATATTTTTAATTAGTACAACATCTGACTTTGTCTTATTTCTAATTAAAATAAAAGTTAGATCATATCTGAAGTTATATATTATCCAATCAATGCAAATAGTGTGAAGCTTAATTACATGATTTGGAGTTTGCATTACTGAAAATATATACTCCTACAACTCTTGATAATGGAGGGAGAATTAGAGGCTAGCAATATTAATGGAACTAAAACACCATTGTTGGGGGGGTGGAAGCTTGGCGGAAGTGGACGGCGGAGCAGCCGGCGTTTCAGCCGGCACAACTCTTTCACGTCGCTCCGCCGTGATTTCTTGTCTAGGCTTCCAGATAAGTTGATCAATTCTTGTGTTATTGATTCTGAAGCTTCATCCATTGTTAATAACCTCTCCATATCCTCTGACTTAACCAAAGGTTCTTCTCTCGCTCTCTCTCAGGCTGTTTGGTTAAGGACTAAATATGTTATTATGATATATATATAAGGATTGTTATCTGTTGTATAAAACTATAGGGGTTGTAATTAATGGATTATGTAAAGTTAAGAATTAGTTTTATCTTGCTATTATTAATATGCAAGTTCTTACATATTCCCATGAATATGTTCTTGGCTTGAGAAAAAGTAAATTTGGTGCATAGACTAAGTTCTGTTTGATCTAAACCAATCACACTGCATATTAAACTCCTTGACGTCCTTTAAAGATTAGAAAAGGATATCAACTTTTTCTTTTTTTTTATTTGTCAATAAAGCAAAATTTTGCTGGAAACTACATTAGGGAAATTCAATTATCTACTGCTAGAAAAGGATATCTTTAACACCCTCAGCCAGTGGCGAAGCCACGTGGTTATAAGGATGGTTAATTGACTACCTTTCGTCGAAAAATTACACTGTATATATAGGTTATATAACACATATTGAACACCCTTTATCGGGAATTTTTATTACTTCATTCAAATTTGAATACCCTTGGAAAAAAGTTTTAGCTTCGCCACTGCCCTCAGTGCTCCGTTGACTAAGTTTTATGATGATAGGAGAAAAGGAATACTATGAAAAACAGTTTGAGACTTTGAAGTCATTTGAGGAAGTTGATTCTGCAGTTGCTTCTGATTGCATTGATGAAGAGGATCTTGAAGAACAAGCTCAACATGAGAGAGCAATGAGAATCTCCAATTATGCAAACATTATACTGCTTGCTCTCAAGGTGAGCAGAAATTACTTAATTGAACTCTTGATTAATATGAGAATGAGAAATCATCTATTAATGTGTATGCATTTCTTTGTCCTGCAACATTTTTATATATGCAATAAAAGTGAAATTCTGGCTTATGTTTGAATGACCTGGAAAAATGATAAAGATGGTGGTATATGGCTTTTTGTTACAATAGCAGCATTGACATATATCGCACCTTGCAGATCTATGCAACGGTAAAGAGTGGTTCTTTAGCTATTGCTGCATCTACATTGGATTCATTGCTTGACCTCATGGCTGGTGGCATACTATGGTTTACTCATCTTTCAATGAAAAATATTAATGTCTACAAATATCCTATTGGAAAATTGAGAGTGCAGCCGGTTGGAATCATCGTCTTTGCTGCTATTATGGCTACGCTTGGTATGTTATCCGCTTTGACTTTGCGTTTGAAATTCCATTATCGGATTAGTGAATACATGGCGCAACTTTAGCTTACCAAGGACATGGCTCTTGACAGGAGGATATGGAGGTCGAAGATTAGGGTATAAAGGTAATAGGTCATAGTGTGTTTTTCTGATATGTTCCAGGTTTATTAGGGCTAGTTGACTAGTACATTGTCTTCGATTCTTAGAGTGCTAGTATTAGCCATTAGGGTTGTTTTTAGTACTATCTTCCGTTGCAGTTTTCTAGTACTTTGTCGTGTTACTGCTTGTTGCTATTGCTATTGCTTTCTTTCATTGGTTCATACATTGATGGTATCAATTTCCTGGCCTTGTTGTTGTTATTATCTTGTTCCTATTCTTCCTCTCAAGCTGAGGGTCTTTCGGAAACAGCCTCTCTACCCCCGGGGCACGGGTAAGATCTGCGTACACATTACCCTCCCTAGACCCACTTGTGGAATTCCACTGGGTTGTTATTGTTGTTGTTGGGTTAGTGAATACATGATCAGTTTGGAAAGGTGAGAGTGAGGTCTCGGAAATAAAAGACAGGATGACGGCTTTCAAAGACGAGTAAGAGACGGGGAGATGGAGGCTCTTGAAACCAAACGAGATTAGAGAGAACATGGGAATTAGCACCATTCATATGAGAGCTAACCTCATTGTATATAAAATTCTTCAATTTGCATAATCATGTGCATTTCTTGTAGGCTTTCAGGTGCTGATCCAGGCTGTAGAACAACTAGTTGAAAATAAACCTCCTGAAAAGATGACTTTGAATCAGCTCGCATGGTTATATTCCATCATGTTAACTGCCACAGTAGTAAAACTTGCCCTATGGCTTTACTGCAGAAGCTCAGGAAACAACATTGTTCGTGCGTATGCAAAGGTGTATGTAGTATCCTTACCTTCTTTCTTTCCAAATCTTCTCCTGATAATCTGTTTGCCTAATTTGTTGATGTATTCGTCAGGATCACTATTTCGATGTGGTTACTAACGTAGTCGGGTTAATAGCAGCTGTACTTGGTGATAAGTTCTACTGGTGGATTGATCCTGTTGGTGCTCTTATCCTTGCTATTTATACAATCTCAAATTGGTCAGCCACTGTGATAGAGAATGCAGGTATATACTTACATGTTCCTGTTGAATTTATAGTTCTTCAATAATTCATGGAAGTTAACAGCGACGTTCAACAAACACAGAACTAGTAACACAGACTAGAATCTAACCTTGTAAGAAAAATTATCCCTTTCGGATGTCTGCAAGTGAAAGATTTGATGCGGAAGACAAAGAACAATATTGGAGGAAAAACTCTTACTCTTCTCATTAATTCCACAAGTATTTATAGACAAAGAAGTTAGAGAAATAAGAGAAAACCTAAACCTAATAGGAATAGGAGACCAAGACCTAAACAAGGAAAATAAATATACAAGGAAAATATACAAACTCCTAATAAGGAAAATGTTACACATTCCTAATTAAACTCTAATTCTTTCCTTATCACTAATTCTTTCCTTATCACCCCCTCAAGTGGGAGCATGAAGATCACGAATGCCCAACTTGTCAAGTAAGAGCCCAAACTGTGATTTTCCCAATGCCTTTGTGAAGATATCGGCCNATGGGGTCGACATCCCACAAGGACCTGTCATCAAACGGACCAAAGTATCACTAATAAGGGAAAAACGGACTCGAGACTAAATTCCCGAAGGCACCTTACATTCAACAACGAGGAGACAGAAGGACTCTCTCATCCGCACAACCACGCCATGGTAATTTCAATTTTGTTAAATAAAATTCAAGTTAAACGTGTTCTTAGGGATCAGGTAGCTCAGCAAACATAATCAGGTCGAGGGTCGTAGAGCAGCTCGGACTGCTAGATCAAATTGTACCTGCATCTCGGGTGCTAAATGTCTTTAACATGGCTAGTGAAAAAATAAAGGGAGAGATAATCCTACCAGTGAACGTAGCCGGGACCATCCAGGACATAAAATTTCATGTCATCGAAGGTGACATGAGGTAAAATGCATTGCTCCGAAGGTCGTGGATACATAACATGAGGGCGGTAACGTCGACCCTTCACCAAATGTTGAAATTCCCAACAAAAGATGGTGTGAAAAAATTTCACGGGGAACAACACGCAGCAAAAGAAATGTTTACGATCGACTAGGTGACGCTGAAACTAGGACCGTCGACCTCATAAAAATCGAACATCAAAGACAAGCAGATAGCTAAATAGCAATCACCGTCCCCAGCCTCGATCAAGTCAGAGGAGCAGGTAATCAAAGAAGAAGAAGAGGGTTTCCTAACTCCTCGAACCTTCGTTGTTCCTGAGGAATCAGATGCAACCACGTCAACGGTCGAGGAGCTGGAACATCACTACTAAAAATCGGGAAAAAAACGACCACGAAAAGCGACAAAAGTTGGTTGCTAAACAAAGAAAAAGCAACCAAAATGGCTTGGTCACTTTTTCGTTGGTCCTTTTACTTTAGGGACCAAAGTTGGTCGTTAATTAGTGACCAACTTTGGTCTCTAAGTTAAAAGGACCAAATATTCCGGTATAAAAAAAACGACCAACTTTGGTCGCTATATTATTTTAATAATATAAATTTAGCGACCAAAGTTGGTCTCTATTTTTAAATTATGTTATTTTTATTTATTTATTATTATACAAAATATAGCGACCAACTTTAGTCTGTAAAAAAAATATAATTTTTAAATTTGGAAAATAGTGACCAAAGTTGGTCGCTGTTCTATAATTTTTTTTAACAAAAAGCGACCACAATGGGTCGCTAATTTCGTCACAATTTAATTTTTTTTATTAAATAAGCGACCAACATTGGTCGCCAATTTGCAGAAAAAATATTTTTTTAATAAAATATGGACCAAAGTTGGTCGCTATTCTGGAAATCTAGGTTAGTTAGCGACCAACTTTGGTCGCTATTGCCCAGGAAAAAAAAATTATTCTGAAAATCTGGGTTCGTTAGTGACCAACTTTGGTCGCTATTGCCCAAAAAAAAAATTATAGGATAGCGACTAAAGTTGGTCGCTTTTCTGGGTATTATTTTGGCAGAAACTTCCTATTTTGGCAGCTACACCACCTGCCAGCATACGAAATCCTATTACAATAACAACAATAACA